>VZRJ01011555.1:0-123285 GCA_013397565.1 Ptilonorhynchus violaceus | reverse complement strand
TTAATATTTGCAGAAAATGCCTACAAAAGTATTTATAACAATTACATGCTCCCACTAAAATAATGCAGCTGTATTAGGCTTGCTTTTTTCCTGGAAAAGGCTCCTTCCCCCCCATATGCTCTTTGCACTGCCAGCCATCCAAATTTTTGAGTAAGTCTTTTGGCTGCTAATAATCTCTTATCTTAAAAGCAAGGTCACTCTTCGATCTCACCAGTACACCTTCGAAAGAAGTGCTTTTTTTTCTTCTCTCTCTGCTTTCTCAGCTTTCTCTCTGCATACCTTGGCTCGGCTCAGCTTAGCTGCTTCTCTGACTTGGCCTTGGTCCAGATGGCATCAGACCAGCTCCTCTCAGGTCTGGAACAGCACAGGACCGGTGGGGGGTGAGGCCGGCTGCCCCCGCCGGCCCCCCAGGCTGTGGCCCAGGGGCGGAGGGGAAGCCTCTCCCTTGCTGGTGGTCAGCAGGGAGCCAGGGAGCAAGAGAGGAAGTGAGGGAGGTGCTGCATCACTACCTAGATGTTTGGTATTTTTAACATTCCTTTCACAGAGACATCACAGGAACACTAAATGGCTCATAGAACTGTCCTTTACCTGTTTTTAACCAATCAAATTGTCTCACACTGGATCAAGCCATGACAACGCCAAAGTCTCCAACAAACAAAACTGGGTATAACCTTTCCACTTGAAGAAAAACATCATAGAATCACAGAATGATTTGGGTGGAAGAGACCTTAGAGCTCATCTCATTCCAACACCTCTGTCATGGGCAGGGACACCTTCCACTATATCAGGTTGCTCAGAGCCCCATCCAGGAGCACTTCTACAGACACCTCTGTGTGGAGAAAAGCAGAGGAACCAGAGGACCATGTCTCCTAGGTTAGCTGAGTGACTGTGGCTCAGCTCAGATGTCTCTGTTCAGGAGGTGCCCTGAGTTCAGAGGGACCCAAGGACCAGGAGGAGCCTGTACAAACTTCTGGAAATTCCCAGCAAGTCATTGCAAATGTCCCATGTTTCACCATTGAGGGCCATGCTGCAGACTACAAATCCCTGATACAAACCCTCCAAACATGTTGGGCTTCAAAAACCCTGAAGCTGATCCTGCTTCTCTGCCTGGTTTGAGGAAAGCCATGCAGCTTCTTTCTTTCCCCATCACCACCAGCAACAAACAGACCAGTTTTTGGGAGGATTTGGGTGGTGGTAAGGAATAACACCCAAGCATTGTGCAATTAACATAAGAATTAGAACCCACAACCTTACAAAATTGTGTCGTCTCCCGTAATTTTTTGCAAGATGCTTCAGTCTCTAGCTTTCCAGGTGTGTTCCAGCTTTCTCACCTGTACTTCAGCACTTGCAGGAAGGTTTGCTCTGCACAACCCAACAACTACAAAGACACTGGCATGGGTTGCCTGGAGAAGCTGTGGCTGCCCCATCCCTGGAAGTGTTCAAGACCAGGTTGGACAGGGCTTCGAGTAACCTGGTCTAGTGGAAGGTGTCCCTGCCCATGGGAGGAGGTTGGAACTGGACGAGATTTAAGGTCTCTTCCAATCCAAACCGTTCTATGATTTTAAGCATTTCCAAGTGTTTCTAGCTCTCCTGCCCTTCAGAATAAGAAATCAAAGGCATCACTGATGAAAAAAACCTTGCAAATTATCAGACCTTGTCTCCTGAGTTCTGCCTGTGCACTGCCTGCCTCAGGATTTGGAGGCTAGTTTGGGGGAGCCATCTGAGTTGTGAAGTAACTGGGTGATCCTGAAGAAAGAAGGAAAAGCAGTCTTCTAGGAAAAGTGCAATCTGTAGGTCTGGCTGAGGATGCAGCTCTGTAGGAATGGCTCCCTATGTGCTGCTCCTCAGAAGTTGCTTCTGTTGCTGATAGGGAAAAATAAAGCTTTTACAGCAAGACTTACCTATTCCAAGATATGCCTGCACCCCAAGAATGGGACCGTTTGCTCACTTCTCTTTCTGGAGTCTAACTGGAGCTCAGAACAATCAGTTAAACTGCAGTGCAAACATCTCTGCTCTTTCCCTTCAGCCTTCGTCCATCATCCCATCAGGAGATGGCTGCTGGGATACTAATTTCACCTAGCTCATGGCAAAAGGTGCATCAGTTGCTCAACATCCCAAATACTGCTATAAGAGAGCTCTTAGAGCAAATCCCCACCCCCAAGCCCTGGAGTCTGTCCATACAGCCGCCACCCAGCCAGGCGGGTGTTGCAATTCCTATCTGCTCAGGAGAGAAGCTCACAAGGACAGGAAACAAAAATAATTTCAGCAAAGTAAGATCACTCTGCATGCTTTGGTGACTTTGCAGCTAATAATTTCCAGATGTTAAACTATCCTTTTAAAGCACCATTCCTATCTGACTTCTCAGCTTGCTTCCATGCTGCTGAGGATGGGGGAGAAGCCCCACTCCCATCTCTTCCCTCCTTTGGGAACCAGCTCTGAGAGCAGCTCAGCACCCAGGACCCATGATGCTTTACAGACTCCTTGGTACCAACCAAGCCATGCCCTGGGAAAAGCTCAGTGCTGACTCCTGGTTAATCCAGACAGACACCTTTTTGACTCTTGTGCTGGACTTTCTTGGCAGGCAGGGAGATGGGGGCAGCCAGGAAAGAAAAGTTTCTAAGTATAAATACCAAAGCATCCTCAGTCTCAAAAAGGTTTCAAAGAAAGAACATGTGCTTGACTCAAACTATTTGTAAACTGAGACCCATTGGAAACATGACTGAACCAAACCAAATTCCTGTTTCTAACCCATCCCTCTCCTCACAGCCTGTCACTCCAGCAGTGTGTCATCAGCCAGTATCCTTGGCACTGACTTCCCCAGGGTCAGGGTGTAAGCTATAGCTGAGTGCACAAACTGCACCCCTCAGAAGAAAAGTAGGTACTGGACTCCCAAAGCTCCTGGAAGGTGGTCCTCAGAGAGGTGGAGGTGTTAGTGTATGGTGCACACAAGGAGAAAGCTTGGCTGATCCTGTTCTTCCCTGCAAAGTGCTTCAAGTATTTTGCCAAGGGGCATAATGGCGTGGACACTTACCCTTATGTTTTCACCCCTACAGCCAAAGGGAAGGCAGCCAGTGAAAGCAATGTGCTGATTGTGTGGGAGAGATGCTCCAGCTCCCGAGAGCCGTTAACCCTGGAAGGTTGTAGCTAAACTCAACAGCTGGATTTCCACCTAGGCTGAGAGGTGCAAGAGAAGGAGGAAACCAGCACTCAGATCATTGCCACCCTTTGGCACACCAGATCCCCAAATTCAGCTCATCCTCTTCTCAGAGATGAGCAGCAGCTCCTTGGGCAGCGAGTGCCACCCAGGAGGAACCTTCACAGCTCCACCTCAGATAAGGACAGAGGATCCTGATCCAACCCTGCTCCAGCAAAAGCAATAGCTGCAACAGCAACTGGACATCACACCGAGCCATGGGGACCAGCATTCCCATGCTCCCTTCCTGGCAGTGGCAGCCTCTTTTTCTCACAGCTCTCATAGCTAGAGAAGAGAAGGAAGGGCACACAGGCAGGCAGAAGGAACAATTTGGGAATGTTATTAATGCCAGAAACATTACATTTTAAGACCTAGATCTATCCTGAGTCACCAGAAACAGTCCGGACCAGCAAGGTCTATGACTTTAGGTTGAGCAGGTTCCTTCTTTTAGGGCATTTTCAAAGATCAAAATTTGCAGGACTCTCCCACCTATGGATTCATTCCTTGCCAACCCTCACAACAGCCTCTGCTCTCCAAAACCTAGGGGAAGTCTAGATGTGGCCACTAGGAAGAGCCCCATCCCTTCTAGGTGACCAGGCAGCCACTGGAGGAATGAGGCTCAGCACAGGTGCTGCTTTTAGACACTCCTGCCACACAAACACAAACCTGTAGGAAAAGCAGTCATGCCATTTGTCACAACAAAAAGCTACCAAGGGCAGCAGGCAGAAGCATGCAGCAAGGAATTATTTCCAGGTCTGGTGGTTAAGAGCTCATGGCTGATCCGCCACACAGGTCCTATACTGCAGAAGGAAATGTTACCTGCTTTGTTCTTGTGCCGTTGTGCTGCTCCTGCAAGTGATAATCCTACTTTTATCACATATTCTTCTCACAGGAGCCATACAGGACACTACACTTCCAATGACTAGCAAATTACTTGGGTTTAAGATGTGTAAAATTTAAAAACCACAGAGAGAGGAAAGAACAGGAACCTTTCCAAGCTTTTTTATTGAATTCTTAGGGAATTAAGGATACGTGTGATTTGGATGAACAAAACCACAGAGCTGGAAAGGAGTTCTGCAGCCTGAGTAGATGGCACTCAGTTGCTGAGACAGGATGAACATCTCTCAGGGGTGGTGTCTACAGCCTGGGGTCTGCAGGGCTGGAGAACAGCTTCTGAGGAAAGAACTTGGGACAATGAAGACAAACCATGTTGTGGGTGGTAGTGGTGGGAGTGGAGCCAGCAGGACCAGGGAAGTAATTCCTTCTCTCCATTTGGCACTTATCAAACAGGGCACTGGGACAAGTTTGGGCTCCCCAGTACCAGGTAGATGGTAGAAGAACACAGTGAAGCCACCAAGCTGGTTGGAACTGGAGCTCAGGGCACACAAGGGGAGGTTCAGGCAAAGAGGGACTTTGTTACTGTCGGCAACTCTGGGGTGCTGTAGAGATGACAGAGGGACAAGCTCTCATGGGAGATGTTCAGTGATAGGAAGAGTCAACAACCCAAGTCAGAAGATAGAAAATCCCATTAGGAAAATCTTTTCCCCATGAAGGTGGTCAAACAGTGGAACAGGGGTTTGGGTTAGGGAATCTCCACCTTTGGAGATACTCGAAACTCTCCTGACAAAAAAAACCTGGGCAGCCTCAGATCAAACTTCAAAGCTGGTCCTTCCAGTCTTGTTTACTCTGATTCTATCATTACATTTGGAAGGAGTTCTTCCCTGTGAGGGTAGTGAGGCCCTGGCACAGGTTGCCCAGAGAAGCTGTGGCTGCCCTATCCCTGGAAGTGTTCAAGGCCGGGTTGGACGGGGCTTGGAACAACCTGGTCTAGTGGAAGGTGTCCCTGACCATGGCAGGTGGGTGGAATGAGATGAGCTTTAAGGTCCCTTCCAAACCAAACCATTCTATAATTCCATGTCTTTGTTCTCACACCCTCCAGTAGCAAGGACTACAGAGTCCTTGGATCACCTCCTTTAATATTCCTTAGTCCTACAGTTCTGATTTTTTTCCTAAAATACCCCAAATGCACATTTTCTGTGTGGGCATACATTTCTTCTCGTCACATGGCGGTGGATGTGTAGAAATGAGACCCTTCCTGTTCTCTTTGCATCTTGTTAATGCTTTGCAGGAGATGCATCTCTTTTTGAATAGCAGTACCTCTGACTCTTGTATCATCTGTGCTGGGGAATCTCTCTGCTCTTCTTCCACACCTCAACCTCACACAGAGTCACTTCACATTTCCCCTTTGTGACAATGTTTTATCTTCATCTAATCAGAAAACCAGCTTCAAATTCCAGCTTGAAAACCCCAGCTGACACCCATTGGATTAAGAGAGCTGTATCTGTTTTTATAAGGTATCAGCTTCATCAAGGGGAGGAGATGGAAGCAGAAGAGCTGCTGTTCATGTGCCAGATGGACATGGACCAGTCACAGGCCAAATTCACACCTCATCATATCAGCTTATTAACCAGCAGGTCAAGAGCTCAAGTAGTAACCCCACTGTGTTGCAACCATGTCATGTAGACATGGAAAGATTGGGAGATACGTCCCACTCCTGGACGTAAGCCGGATATCTGAAATCTTATCTGCTTGTGGCCTTTATCAGGGCTGATCATACAGTGATTGGGTAAGATGATATGCAGATTCTTCTTGTGCTCTTTAGAAAGTGGGACAAGAGCAAACAATTTAGGTTCCAAAAACACCCTCAAGAAATGTGCTTAGCCATAGGATTCTGGATTCATCTGCAGCAATTTAATGAGCTCCCCTTGAGAGCAGTACCGAAACCCTGTTCAGGAGGTGTGCAGGGCAGGGGCCTCCAATCCCAGGCAGGAGGAGGTAGGATAGAACAAGGAACAGTAAGGCATCACTGCAGAGGGCTGAAAATACCGTTCCACTTTGGCTCCACAAACATTTTGGCATAACTTGCTAACTTGAATTTTATCTGCAAACATTTTCAGCCTGATAGAATTTTCAACCTGACACCATACCACTGGGAATCCTGATTTTTCCAAGACTTACCAACAGGAAATCCCTGAGCCAGAGGGTTTAGTTGCAATGAACTTATTGTGTATTCAAGCACTAAAAGTCAATTTGGATTACAATGTCAAAAATAAGCACTGAAAGAATGCAACTGGGCCCTGGAGTCACCTGTCAGGAACTCCAGACTGAAATTGGCCAGATATAGACCAGCACAGCCTTGATTTATGTTTTTCCCTGTGCAAATATAACAGCTAAGACTGAACAAACCTACTACATCTTTGAGATGAGCCCCCTCATCCTCTCCCCGTCACCTTTCCTACTTTGTACAGGGTTTCCTTGGTTGGGGATGCTTCATTAGAGACTGCCCAAAGAGAGCTGGAGTGGTCAGATGTGTTGGGAGGCTAAATCCCTCTATTAGTACACATCTAAATCACGGCCACTCATGTCATTCTGGGAGTCCCAAAGTCCCAGGCACAGTCAGGATTCCCATCCTAGCTGAAGATAAGATCTCACCCCTTCTGCTAAAGGCACACAGGAATTAATCCAGAGCATGGGACGATGCCAGAGGAGAGGTGCACAGGGGCAAGAGGGATAACACACTTTCCCTTCTAGGCATGTGGCCACAATGCTGCCCCTGTTCAAGGGCTGCTGACAGCTTGTGCCTGGGATTTCATCCACACCCCTGCATCAGCCTGGATTCAGACAGAAGCAGGGAGGCTGGACTTGAAAGTTGGGGAACTCCATTCATTTCTTATGCTCCATCCTAAGCACTCTAGGGTGACAGTTGATTCTCTTCTGCCACCTGTTGCTCACTGCACCCACAGAGCAGCACCGATGGAGTGTGCAGAACAGGCAGCACAGACTCACATACACAGAGGGGTTACAGCATCACACAGGGGTGGGAAAAGGTATCCTACCAAGGGGGTGCTCACTAGAAGCTGAAATCCCAAGTATAAGCCATGTGCAGGATTTTAAATAATTCCAAGATAGATGGGAAGAATACAATGCAAATCATAGGATATCCTGAGTTAGAAGAGGCCCACAAGGATCATCAAGTCCAACCAAGTGTCTGAGAGTGTTGTCCAAATACACAGTTTCTCTAAATAAATGGTTTTGTAAAAGTCTCTATTCAACAGGTGCTAATCCCTGATGTTGTCCCTAATTAATGCCATGTTCCCTGAGGTTTCCTCCTAAATTCCAGCAGAGACTCTACAATATTTTATTATTAGCTGGATGAAGAAAATACTTGGAGAAAAGGAAGGTGAAGTCTGGTTCCTCCAACCAAAGGTCGTGAGACTCAAGTCTTAAAAAAAATTAAAATAAATATAAATCTTTATTCATAATTCTCACCCATAATTCTCTAACTAGTTTGTGGTAAATCTGGGGATGAGATCAGACCTTTATTTGCTTTGAGGGAGCATTGAGCTTCCTCTCCCTTGCACGTGCACACACGCAATCATCTGGCAGACCATGGCCATGCACCCCCATACATTATCAAGGTCAGGAATGCGGTTTGCAAGGCACTTGCAGCCTCTTTTCCTCCCTGCAAACATTCAGCCACGTGAGGAGCTGGTCATCTCCATCCCTTTGTCCACCCCTCCTTCTGGCTTCCAATCACTGGGAATAGCTCAAGCTGGAAGCATTTGCCCCAGCCAAGTAATTGAGAATCACCCTTGGAAACTTCACGCTCTTCCTCCTCTCCTCTGTTCCAGTGACTGCTTGTGCGATTCTAATTTGCTCTACTTTCACAAACTACGCCAGCACCAAAATGAAAGTGAGGGATATTAAGTCAAAGTAAAGTCACACTTGTGCCACACTGGTTTTGTCAGGGAAGAAGGTAGATCATAGAACGGTTTAGGTTGGAAAACACCATTGACATGATCAAATCCAACCATTCCCCCAGCACTGTGAAACCCACCACTAAACCTTGTCCCCAGATACCACATCCACACAGCTTTTAAATCTCTCCAGGGGTGGGAACTCCACCACTGTTCTGGGCAGCCTGTTCTGGGGCTGGACAGCCTTGTAATGAAAATGATGAAAAGTTTTGGTACTCATTTGTTTTGGCAGGTGGGGAAGGGTCAATGGTGTCTGTTTTGCTTGTTTATCTTATGCTGAAAATTGCAGCCAAGGCACCGGTTTCAAGATGCTCAGCCAAAGAGCACGAAAAATGTTTCTCTACTCCACTGCTCCCCAACTTGACAAACTCTGCTTGAGGCAGCAACACTTTTCATTAAGACTGGAAGCTTTACTGCACAGAGCAGGCCCACACACTCCAGTGCCTGATATCTGGCTAATGTCAGGAAGGATTAAAGCTTCTCTCTTTGGCCCTTTGAGTTCTCAGCAAAGCTGACGGCATCTTGGAATTCTCACCCAGGACAAATGCTACCCCAATTTAGCAAGTCTCCTTCATGGACAATAGGGTAGCCAAACAACTGCTTTTTGTTGTCACACTATGTGCTGTCGACAAAGTTATCACTATAAAAACAAGCCTGAGCCAAGCCAACCAGGGCCCTCCACCTACAGCATGAGAGCATTTCCTGCTAGCTCAGGGGAAAAGGTTATTAAAGGCACACTTGGAGGCAGAGGTAAAGAGTGCTGCCACAGGTTGTGGAGCTGCATTTGCCTTATATCAGTGTTCAAAGTCCAAGAAAGGTGATCTGTGAAAGGAGGGATCCATCTGGTAGATGAGGAATATGAAATCCAAAGGTGAGATGTTAAACAAGATGAGGTAGATGCTAAAAATGTGCTGCAGGAATGTGGTTGAATATGCTTAAACTCAGCTGGGAATTTAATGAAAAAGTGCTGCAGTTGCAAGAGTTTTTAGCTGCCCAAGTCAATACTTTGAACAGACATAGAATCTCAGAATCATTAAGGTTGGAAAATCTTTCCATGACCATCAAGTCCAACCATTCCCCCAGCACTGCCAAGGCCACCACTAACTCATGTCCCCAAGTGCCCACATCTACACATCTATTAAATCCCTCCAGGATTAAATCCCTGGGCAGCCTGTGCTGGGGCTGGACAACACTTTTGAGAAAAAAAATTGCCCTGATAGCCAACCTAAACCTCCTGTGGCACATCTTAAGGCTGTTTTCTCTTGTCCTATCACTTGTTCCCTGGGAGAAGAGACCAACAACCACACAGGACAAAAGGGAGAGGTGACAGACATCAATAGGTGGAGAATCCATACAGAATCCATAGGGCACTTGTCCATCAAGGCCATCTGAAAAACACATAAAGTAATCAACCTCTTTCCAAAACAAGTAATTTTTTAGTTGTTACAAATGTAACTGAGCAACAGAAAAAAGGAAATGTTTTTAGAGAACTCCAGGTACCTTTCAGTCTGCCAACAGGGGTTTAAAGAAGGTGTTCCCAGACTGCAGGAAACTACCATACAGTTGCTTTTGTCTTTCTCCTGTACAAGAACTGAAGGTGTCCTGCCTGAACACACAACACAACATGTGCTGGAGGAGGAACAGCCCATCACCAAGGAAAAGTAGTGTTTCTGCTCTTCAGACCAAATATCTTGGAGTCAGAAGCACAGTTGTGTGTTTCTGACCACCAGGAGAAGAGCATTTGTGCGCTGCCCCAGTTGCCCCTACAGCCAGTGTGGCTTTACCTTTATTTGCCTCCAGAAAGGTGCTTTCTAATTCCATCACAGTGGCTATATTTGTCCATCTCATTAGTGTCCTGGTTTAAAAGATAGATGTCTGTCAAGGAAGGTGGGAACCTTCCTGGAATGGAAAAAATGACCCCCTCACTCCAAATAATTATAACCTTGAAAATACGGGGCTTTCAGGCAAAGATATGGAAAAAGAAATAACAGTTCTTTACTAGGATCTATATATAACAAGATAGACAAACAGCAATAATAAGGAAACGGAAAACCCAATAACAGCCTGTTCTTGCCTGTTGAGCAATGTCTTGTTTTTGGTGTAGTTGTGACCACACCCAGCAGGGGCGCTGTTGGTTCTGGGTGAGGAGACGGCTGCAGTGACTCTCGCGGCCAGCAGGGGGCGCTGGCAGGCCCCGGTGAGGCAGGGTGGGTGCGATGGTTCCCCTGCAGCTGCAGGGGGCGCTGTGGCACGAGCACGGTGACCTCTCCACATGGCAATGGCGGCTCGGGCACGGGGAAGGTGGGGAAATGGCTTCCCTCGTGCAGAAACTGCAGCAGATCACAGTCTCAGAGCCCAACTCACAGTGGTAGCTGCGGCAACACACAGCAGGCAGGAGCTCGGCAGGAGGCGGCCCCAGATCTTAGCACAGGAGCAGCTGCAGCAACACGCGGCGGGCAGGGGCCCAGTGGGGAGCGGCCCCAGCACAGGAGCAGCCACAGCAGCAGAAAAACGAGGCAGGCGGACCCAAGCAGGTGAGCCGAGCTACAGTGTAGCAGAGCAGCCGACTGCTCCCAGCAAAATGCGCAATTGTTCTCTGTTCCCAACCCGGCAAAGACTGACCCACCTCCAGCTAAGAGACTGTTAAGTCACAATGTAGCAGTGCCCCTGCACAATTAACACACATCTCCACACACACAGCCGCTCTGCTCTGATCCCGAACTGGAAGAGAGAGAGCAACTCCCAGCCCTGCCCCCACCAGGATCCCGGTCGGGCTCAAAAGTATCGTGATACCCCCGAGCCTGAAGGGGGAGGAGGGAAGAAAGAGAAACAGTAATGATTTTGGGGCACAACCTGAATATGGGAAAACAATCCCCAAGACACCACACTTGCTCCTCTGACACAATGCCTATCCCATGACAATCACAGCCAGCTCATAAGAAGGAACTCAAAGTTCCTCTGTTGAGCTCAGCTCTTAACATTCACCACTGGAACCTCACCTGTAGTGAACAGTGAAAAGAAAAAAGTGTTGTCACCAGCATTTTGGTTTTGAGGTGAAGGAACAGGACACTGATGCTGTGCAGATGTTACAATACAGTAGGGAAAATCTCCACCTTCTGCCAACAACTGAGGACTTCTGTCCAGAGAAGCTGCGGATGCTTCATCACTGAAGTGCTCAAGGCCAGACTGGACAAGGCTTGGAGCAACCTGGTCTAGTGGATAGTTGTGGCTGGGGGGTGGAACTGTATGGTTTTTAAGGTCCCTTCCAATCTAAACCATTCTGTTATTCCAATGTGCTTCTGGAGCAGAGTTCAACCAGCAATTCCCATGGCAGAAGCTCAGATTCCTCCAGACTCAGAGTTCTTTTAATACCAGGCATATTTGATTTCAGATCTCTGGGAGTCAGGTGTCAAGCTGTGGCCAGAAGCACAATGGTTCATGAACAAGAACCCTCAGCATCTTCCAGACCAGGCATCAAGACACAGAACTGCCTAGGGAGCAATTTAGACAGAGGTGAACTTGGTTTATCAACACTCTTTCCAGCATCAGTTTAAACATCTGCGAAAGAAAGGAGAAAGTCTGTGAGATTACCCCAAAGCAGAGATATTATCAAAACCTCCAGCATCTCACCTAGAGGAATTGTTCCCTCTCAGTCCCACACAGGGCAGAACTGAATCCTCTCGTAGCAAACAGATCCACATAAGGGTCCTCTGTCTTTCTGCCAGTGCATTCATGTCTCCAATTAAACCATCAAGGATGTATCACGTTGCAGTGAAATTTCATCATCATTGTACATTTGCAGGGAGAAGATTAATACAGGAAAATTACTTCCAAACCCAGGACCCCTTTTCTGAGTGGAACTAGCCAGGCAGATGAAACTACAAAAGACAACATCAAACGCTGTCAAGAATTTCAGACCAACAACTGAAACCAGACTCCCGAAAGAAAAATCAGAAAAGCAAGGGCTGAAAAAAAGAGACAGATGGTTTTCTGCAGCAGAGCTCCACCAAGGAAAGGCAAGGACGTCTGTGCACATCCTCCTTTGGAGATACTGTGTAAGGAAAAGGAGATTTTCTTCCCCAAAAATGCCTTGCTTGTAGCGTGTGCAGATCTCAAATGAAAATAGAAGCACTTAGCACTGGCAGTATTAGCAGCAATCAACCGGCCAGCTAGATAGTGCCTTCCTGAAAGGAGAAGTCCAAGGAGACTCACAAGCAGAACAGTCACCAAGAGATAGAGCTGGGATTGAAATCCAGGTAGGGATAGGTAATTGTGTTGGTTTTGCAGGGCCTGGTTCTTGGTAGTGCGGGGGCCACAGAGGTGGCTTCTGTGAGAAGCTGCTGGAAGCCTCCACCATGTCCAGCAGAGCCAATCCCTGATGGCTCTGATGATGGACATGCCGCTGGCCAAGGCTGGGCCAATTAGAGATGGTGGTTAACACCCCTGTGATAACTTATTTAAGAAGAAATCAAAACAAAGTTGGTGGCTGTCTTGGGGTGACTTTATGATGCTATATATCCCAATCGCCTGCTTAATGCAAAAATATTAACTCTGTGTCTTTAAGCTGGCTCAAGAAACCAGGCACTTTGTTTTGGTTTTTCTCTGAAGGTGTTTACATTCCTGGTTTTATCAGCTAGCTGTTGTTGTGGTTCTCAGGAGAGAACTCTCACCAGTTGTTCTCTATAGCTGAAGGCAAAGGGACACTTTTTTTTACTTTTTTACCTTTTTCCTGTGAGCTTTCGCCCTTCTTTGACTCAGCTGAGGGATAATTGGAGGGAGTTGAAACTTGCTTTTGGCTTTTTCCCTCCTCTGTCTGAGGCAAGGAAAGAAGATAGGTTTTTCCTAGGATCATGGTTTTTTCCTTCTTCCTTTGGAACTTTACAACAGACCACTGAACTCTGGGGCCTACCCCCCTGGGCCCAGAGAGAGGTCTGCACCATCCTAGGCCTGGAGGGAGACAGAGAAGAAAACTACACCTAGGAAACAAAGGACTCTGAATTCATCCAGGTTGTCTTCATCACGAGAGCTTTAGTATCTAACATTATTCATTTTTTAAAATTGTTTTCCTTTCACTTCCCGTGGTGCCTGCATGCACCCCCCCCCCAGCAGCTGGATCTATTAAATAAATTGGTTTTTTTCACTTTCCTCCAAGAAATTCTTAAGGTGGGCAGGGAAGGGAGTTTTAGGACCCTATCTTTTGCAGAGGAGGCTCTTTGAGTCTTCCTCTTAAGTTTTGTTCAAACTGTGACAGTGGCATAGTTTTAATTCCAGCCAGAGAAGAGGAGGAGGTGAGAACATGTGAGAGAAACAATGCAGACACCAAGGTCAGTGCAGAAGGAGGGGCAGGAGCTGCTCCAGGTGCCGGAGCTGAGATGTCCCTGCAGCCTGTGGTGAGGACCATGGTGAAGCAGCTGTGCCCCTGCAGCCCATGGACGTCCACTGGTGATGCAGAGATCCATCCACAGCCCATGGGGAAGGTTCCCACACCAGAGCAGGTGGATGCCTAGAGGAGGCTGTGATCTGGTGGGAGTTCCATCGGGAGAGAGGCCGTGCTCCCAGGTTGGAACAGCCTGTCCTTGGAGGACTGCACCCCTTGGAAGAGTGAGCCACGCCGCAGCAGTTTTGGGAGGACTGCCTGTGGGAGGAATTCACACTGCAGCAGTTTTGGGAGGGCTGCTGCTTGTGAGGTTGGACCTACGCTGGAGGAGTTTGCAGAGAACTGTCTCCTGTGGGAGAGAGCCCACAGTGCAGCAAGGAAATGACTTCTCTCCCTGCGCAGCAGAAGAAAATCTTGGGTGACGAACTGACCAAAACCCCCACCCTGTCTCCCTGCGCTGTTGGTGGGAAGAAGGAAGGAGTTTGGGGGAAAAAGGGTATTCTTAAGGGTTTATTTTACTTCTCATTATCCTGCTCTGATCTTCTTAGTAATAAATTCACTTTACATTATTAAGTTGAGCTTGTTTCACCCTTGGAGTGTTTTCTCCCAGTCCTTATCTCAACTCATGAACCCTTTGTTAAATTTTCTCTCCTCTGTCCAGCTACAGAGCAGGGGACGGTGAGCAAGCAGGTTTTCCTGAGTGCCTGGCATCTGGGCAGTGTCAAACCACGACAGTAACCCAACCATCCATCGTGATGTCACCATCTTGCCACCTTCTGTATGAAGCAAGGAGAGAAACATCTCCTCGAGAGCCTGAGTTCCTCTGCCTGCCCTGTCCACAAAGTGCAATCTCCACACCCCCATGCCTGGCAGAAGCACAATGGCTGGGCTGGCATGTTTTCTACTTGTACCAACTCTGCATGTTCAAGGCTTACAGCTTTTCATGCAGCTTAATTGACTGAACTACCTTATTGCTGTATTTTAAAAATAAACACACTTTGCATGAAATTTTGAGGCAGGTAAGAGTGTTCTATGTTTGTACATCTGTTTATATCAGCATCAATATGCTACAGCAGTCCAGGAGCTGCCTATCTGTTCTTGTCCATGGTTTCAGTTAACACCTGAGATGTGACCATACAACCTGATCTGCAAACTCCTTTTTAACAGACATAAAAACCACACCACATAAGGCAGTTGGCCAGATGGACTCATGAAGTCCAAGCTCAGCTCACAGTTCAAGCACCATCACCAAAAGATGCTCTGAGGGCTAGAGCAGCTCTGCCATGAGAAAAAACTGAAAGAAATAGGAATCTTCAGCCTGGAGAAGAGAAGGCTCCAGGGACATCTTAGAACCCCTTCCAGTGCCTAAAGGGGCTCCAAAAGAGCTGGAGAGGGACTTTGAACAAGGGCCTGGAATGACAGGACCGGAGGAATGGCTTCTCACTGCCAGACGGCAGGGTTAGATAAGATATTGGGAAAAAAATCCTTCTCTGTGAGGGTGGTGAGACCCTGCAGAGGTTGCCCAGAGAAGCTGTGGCTGCCCCATGCCTGGAAGTGTTCAAGGCCAGGTTGGACAGGGCTTGGAGTATTCTGGAATAGTGTATCTGCCCATGGCAGGAGGTGGAACTGGATGATGTTGAAGGTCCCTTCCGAGCCCGTTCTACGATTCTATTAAAAGTAATCTAATAAAGCAAGATTGAAGAGTCCCATAGATTAAATGCTGAACCAGTCAATGCAATGTATTCACCACTAAATTGAACAGCAGCAGAGCTGACATCCCACAATTACTTAGGGAAAAAAAGTTTTCATACCATTTAATGAAAAATTGTAAACCAATGTTGCATTTTACCACATACAAAATAAACTGATATTAAAATAACCAGCAATTAAAAGCAGATTTAATTAGATCACATTTTCCCCTGGAAATTTTTTTTTCACCTGGGATTAAGAAATACCTGCCTGCAGCCTGGAGGTGCCCAGAGATACCAGCTAAACCAGGTCATTTCAGAGCATACAGAGCACATCCAAACACTTTCACCTGAAAAAGGTCAAAATCCAGAAAGCAAGGAGACATACCCTTTCCAACCATTTGAAAGGTGACAGAATGAGGCACAGAAGAGCCCAAGGTTTATCTAGATCAAGTCCACTCTTCCAACAGCACCTCTGTCTTATTTTTTCCATTCTTTATTCTCCACTTTCATGCAACTCTATTTCAGTAATGCTGTTCAACCTTGTAAAATAGCTTGAAGTAAAATTTCTCTCCTGTATCTTCCCACTTCAGCTCCTGGACTATACAGAGGCTTTTTACTCTCTGCTGGCAGACAGATTGGGTGGGAGGAAAAAAAAAACAACCCCAAAAAAACCCTGATGATGCCTCGAGAGGCCCTGTAGCTCTTCACATTTCACTGCTTCCCACCAGAGACTCCTGAGTCATGGACAGTCTCCTCCCAAGACTCGTGCAGCAGATTCCTGTTCAAGGTGCACATCAGCATTTTAGGCAGATGTATGTTAATTATTAGCTGGGATCACAGAAGGTGCTAGATGAGTAGCAATGCTTCCTTGATGAAAGAACACAGCATTTCCACTATCCATAAATGTCTACAAATCCAGCTGAATCCCAGCCCCACTGTAGGCTGGAGCTATTTTTCCAGCTGCATGGCATCTTTTTGGGAGAAGCATGAGAAAGAATGCAATACCACCTCTTTCGAAACAGGATATGGAGCCAGCAAGGCAGTCAGTTCTTCAGGCAAATCCTCTTGCCCAAATACTGACATTTGGAGCAATATAAATTTGGTGAACAATAAGCCAAGGAGTTTTGGGGCTGGGAAGGACACTGTGGTTTAAACTAGGCTCATAGAGAAAACAAACACAAAGGAGCCATTAAAGAAGACACACAAGTTGAGAGATATTAATCAGTTTTATTTTATAAATACAGATGAGCTTTCCTGCAATTGCCAACAGCTTTAATGTGTCATTTACTATAGGATATTCTGACCTTGCTTATTTTAAATACCTGGTCAAGGATAAGCCAATGCTGTTGTGCTTGCTATAAAAATATAGTGGGATCTGATCTTCCAAAACTAATATTCTCAAAAATCTTAGGAATGTCTAATGAGGGGGAAAGATTACTATGAAGTGCTTTCTTCACTTGAAGACATTTGCAGACATTTAAGAGTGTCACAGCTGTGCAGGAACCGAAAGGCTCGTGATGGCTGAAAGCACACTGTGATCTATCATATCACCTTCAGATGTACGGTTTGTTTCTCTCCCACTACACTATTTCCAAAGTAATTTACAGGGGGTGAAAAAAAATAAACACCAAAAAGAGAAAGCTATGAGGTGGCTGCAGTCTGTACAATCCCTGTCCTCACAGCCACAAGGAGCTGGTCAATGCTTCATCAGCCCCGTGATGTTGTCCCACCACACACAACCTGCTACATGGAAAGCAGCAGAAGTGGAAGAGAAACACAGGGATCATTTAAGGCTAACTAAAGATACAGCCATAGAAAGCCCATCCGAGCAGCTTGGTGCAACAGATGCAGGAATCAGCCGTGGGGTTTGACACATTAACAATTACAGGGCTTAAACAGGAACAGCAACACAGCATTGGGGAGAACTAGACTTCATTTGGTTTGTGCAACCTGAGAAAATGAGCAACTAATAAAAAAAAAAAATCCGAAGTCCCACTGATGCTCTACAAACCTAATTTCACATGTTGCTTAATTGTGCTGAGACACTGCATGTTCACCTACGAAAAACAGTGACTTCATGACTACTCTTTGGGTTGCTTTGAGAAGTCACCATCGCATAGAAGGTAATGCCTTTCTGTTACACGGGAACACGAGCGTGCCTCCAAACAGGTCTGTGTTGCGTCAAGTGTGCCAGATTCTGTCCCACAGGGTGCACAACTGATCCAAAGTCACCAAATTTCACTTAAAATTAAACTGGTATCAGAAGATGGTACAGGGCCAGGAGAGAGTATCTTATGCTCGTCACTGGTAAGTGCTGTGCTTTCAGGTGTTTATTTCTCCCTCTCTAGGCCAAAGCACAGCAAGAGCTTCCTACCTAACCCTTCCCAAAGATGATGGCAGTGGTTTAAGCTGCTGCAGCACTTCCTTTGCAGAAGTTTTAATGAGGTTGGAACAGATGAACTAATTCAGGAGAGAAGATACTCATTAATATGTCGAACTTTGCACCTGAAATCACATTCGGTGTTTCAAAGAATCAAGGTTTCTGACTGCTCCGATCTAGCACATCATCCCAGGACAGACCAAAGCCAACAAATCACTGTAGATTTGTTTTTGCCACTGTAGAGAGGCTCGATCCAACCACTCAACCGCAGACACAACTGTTAAAAGCTAACAGAAGAAATGTGAATATAATTTTAATATAATCATTAAGGTGTTACCTAGAAAAATGCATATTCTAGAACAGTGCTATTATGTATACTGGTTTTCACATACACATCTTGTTTTGACAACAGAAAGCTGAGATTATATATATCCACATTTTTTAAAAGTTAATTTCGGCTACCCTTACGGTGAAGTTAGGAAAAGACTAGATCATGGATTCAAAAGAAAGCATAAACCAGGGAGGGGAAAAAAAAGCCAGGCATGATGAAATATTTTTATTCTGCTATATATTTTTATATTTCAGAGCTCACAATTGAGCCCACATTCTTGGGTGTACAATATAGAAAGCAAGAGCAATGAAATCCAAACTGAAACAAATACCAGGAATCAAAAAGCAGGCTGCAAATTGCTTTCCCATTAGTGCAGCTGAACACACGTGGCAGTGGTAACCTACCCAATAGCAAAATGCACCTTCAGCAAACCACTGGAAGTTTCTCCCCAAATGGTTAAAAAAAAATATTAATTCAGATGAATAATGTTAAGTGCCTCCTTCCTACAGAGAGTGGAGCAATTCCATACATTCACTTAATTCCAAAGTGGTGCCTTCATTCCCAGTCTGGGTTTTTTGGAAGATATCTGAAGTGTCTCAGGGCATGCTGTCCCCACTGCACACCTTGGAGGGTGGCAGCTGAACCCCACACTGGTACTGGGTTCATTAAGTCTCTACTAATGAGGTCTGTGCCCAGCCTAAGTGGGGAATGGTCAGGCTGAGATTATTATACGGATCCTCAGAGGTGATTTACTCCTCAAGGTTTCCACCGGTAGGAAGAGTGAGTATGGAGGAAAGAAGGAGTGGAAAAACCCCCAAATGTCACTTCTGATTAACCAGGTGCAAGGAAACCGCAGATATCACACAGGTGGTCCTTCTCTGGCAAGTTCACACAGCCAACTGAAGACTCCTCAGTGCAAACTAGAACTTCAAAGGCTACAGGGCACAGACAAGAGCAAGATGTCCAATTGTAACAAATTCATGGTATTTCTCTAACACTGACTACATTGCTCAAGCGAACACAGGAGTACATGAGAGAAGGTAAAGACGTCTTACCATAACAGCATTTTTAAATTAAAGGTTTTTTTCTTCTGAAAAGATTAAAATAAATTTAACTCTAAATAATAATTAAGAACTTAACAAATATTCATAGAAGGGGCTGACCAGGAGTAGAAGTTGTTTTCAGGAAAGCCTTTATAAATGGATTCCAATGCCAAAGGAAAAAAACAAAACCAAAAACTTCCAACAGATTACAAATACCAGACATAAAAGGACTGGAAGCAGAATGAAAATTTACCTGGTCTGTGAATATACCGTGATCCTGTGTTATCATGCTCAAGTCCACTTGTCTAACACCATAGGAATAGCTTTTTTATTTTATTTTTATAATATAAAGAATAAGTGCAATTTTATTTCCATTCCAGATCACTGATTTCACCTCAACGTCTGCTATCAAATCCCTGTCCGAGCTCACTTGTCCGAACTTTTACGTGGTCTGCGGAAGCTGGACATGTTCTCATTCAGTGCATAGATCCTTCGAGAGAACTCCTCAAACTCCCCCAGGACTTGTTCATCACACTCCACTGCCACAGCATGCTCCACCGGGATGGAGTTAAAGTCTTCCAGCTGATCTCCTGTGCTGAACCCCATCGCTTCCATCCCCATGATCTCCTCTGCCTGCTCCACAGTGCAGCAAAGGACGGGGTTGAGCGCGGGCTGAAACTTGCAGGGCTGCTCATTGCTCATGGTGCCAGAGCACTCGCCAGGCAGAAACACCCCGTTTATTGCACTAGTACGTCCAAGGGAAGATTCCTGCCGGTCTTGGGTATTGTTTAGGCTCCCGTTTTCTCCATTTAAACTGCTGCACAAGTCCTGGCCTTTCCTGGTATTTCCTTTGGAAGAGTCCATAGAAGTGTCCAAGGAAGAACATATGGGTCCAGGTTTCTTATCCACCTCTCCTACACAGGCTGTGACAGCAACAGGCTGTGTTAAAGCAGAGTTGTAACTAGGAGGAGGAGTTTTGTACTGCAGTCTCTCGTTTCCTGTGCTGGCTCGTTTTCGGAGTCCTTTATCTGGAGAAGGAAGCCCACCGGAAAAGCCAATATCCAATCTGCCAAAGCTAGAGCTCTGTCTCTTTGGAACGGGAATTGCACTAGATGTATGGTGTCGATCGCTATAAAAGAAGGAGAGGATAAATTGCAGCTGTCAGGCATGCTCATGAGCAATACAGATGTTTAACCAAAGGCTGAAGCAATTATTTTATCACAACTTCAGGCTCCATTTGGCCAACAACTTGTATGCTAAAGCGCTAAAACCCCAAACGTGTTTAGTGCCGCATGAACCACAGAAGACACTCCAGAGGACAGCTGTACTGAAAACCAGTGAGGTCGTGTAGGAACACAGCTCTATAGTTTGGAGAGTCAATCGTCTAAGAAATCATCACATTATGCTAATTCATACTGTTAACACCATTTTATAGGACCAAGCTGAACTTTATGAAACATTACTATTGACCATATATTTATGTATTTATTGCCTGTACTGGGCCATCATAAACTCTTCAAAAATGAGTAATAACAGCTGAATCCTCTACGAGCAAAGAATCCAACAGTGGACTTCCCTGACAGCTGCACAAAGGAGAAAAAACACACCAACTTCACCATTCGCAGAGGGTTATTCTTGCCAGATCTTCTGCTTTTCTGTGCCAGTCATTCCAAAATTTTTGGACAAATGTCAACCTCTATTTATTGAGGAACATGAACCAATCAAGCTTAATTTACAAGTTAGACTTTACTGTTTAATACAGTTCCACAAGCCAATTTCACTGTCTCAGGTTCTGTAATTTGGAACATCCACTTTACATCATCTGGGGTGTGTTATGACAATTTTCCTTCATCATATTGATCTTTATCCAAATATAATCACCAACCTATATGCAAATAGTATGCTGTACATTAACATAAGCAACTGGTTCATTTTCCTTCCAAATTAAAAAAAAAACCAAAAAAACCAGCTATTATTGATCTGCTGAATATACAACTCTTAAGATTCAACCACTGTCAGTATGAACCTCCTTCATGAACTCTATTTAAAAGAAACTCCTTCTGCTTAAGGCCTGATACATTTTGGGATCTGTCTGGCAGGGGAAAATCTTGCAACAGCAGTTACGAGTAGTCCTTAGCATGTATCCTTTTCCACATTACTTTTCTTGTTTTGCTTCCCTTTGTAAAAAGGATAAAGCAGATTGCTGCAAGTCCCTCTGTGAAGAATAAGCACCCCCATGGGAGGGCAGTGAGTAGTACTACTACTCTTTAATTTCCTTTCCCATCTTATCTCCTCCCAGGCTGCCCCTTAATACGTCTGTAGGGCTTCCTTCTCTTCCACAAAACTCTCAAATCACCTTAAGGAGAAGCTGTTTTTCAGAATACACAGTTGCAGACAGTGAAGTAGAGAGGTAAGGGCCACACATGAAGGCAGCAACAAAAATATCAGCTTTTTTCTTAGATTTCAACAGCTGTTTCAGACCTTTTGAATGCAAACTCCACAAAGCCTTTGCAGCTTCATCTGTCAACCAACCCCTACACCACCAACCACTTATTTTTAGAATGATGTATACGACAAACACAAAAATCTGAGGCAGGAGACTCATGAATTGTACTTGCCAATGCGCACTGCAAATATATTAGGGATGGTCTGTTTTTCCCTTCTTTCCCTCAGTTTAGTGCTTTCTGCCTTTGTTCAGAAAATAAATGAATACTCTGTATTACTTATTTGATGAGATTCTGTTTAACTTATAGTTAAATGACAAGTTCTAGGAATTTAGCCGAATTCCAAGATGTACAAATATTCACAAAGATAGATATCATCCAAGACACTTCATTGGGTCCAAGGACACATCATTCCATTTTTATGTAAACTTTATTGCTCAGGGCAAGTGATAGCTGAATACTACAGATCACTACTCAAATTACAGGACCCTTTGCAAAGAAGTAGGTGGTGCTTTTCAGTGCAAGAGATCTAAGGTTTTGCTGCCTTTCCCATTCTAGATACATACACTCATGTTGCAGAGCTGAATTATCTCCCTCCCATCTGGGCAGGACAGTGTGTAACATGGTGATTTGCAAGTTTTACCAAAGAGATGTGGCAAGATGCCCATACCACCTCGAGGTAGAGAAATAAGGACAAGTAGTGGCTCTGTGAAACAGAACTGCGCATGAAAGACTTTCTTCCTCCCCTCTTTTTTACTGAACTGAGCCCAAAGCATAGGCTGGGACTATTCTTTCTGCTAAGAGGAGCCTATGCCTGATTCAAGCCTGAAGGAGTACAAAAAGGAGCCCCCAAGCAAGAGAGCTTTGAGCTTTTTGCACCTCTAGAATGAGCTGTATATAACGTGTTCTTAACCTTGGATCTATTTGACAAATCATTTGCCCATTAGCATTTAAAACCGTGACTGAGCATGCAAGAAGATGGGGTGGACACCATTCCCACAGGAGCTCCTTTTCAAATTCGAGGGCCACTTACTGTAGATGTGTGGATGTGGCACTTGGGGACACAAGTCAGTGGTGGCCTTGGCAGTGCCAGGGGAATGGATGCTCTTGATGGTTTTAAAGGTCTCTTCCAACCTAAATGATTCTATGATTGCCATCCCTTTCCAAGAGAAATAGGCCATCCCAAAAACTGATTTCAGTGCTATATCCCCTGCAACAGTAATGATAAAAATCATTCTGCTTGGTTTCTATCAAGATGCCAGGAAATGGAAACATATTCCTGCTGAACTGGAACCGAGGAGGGCTGCAGTCCACAGGAACAATCCCCAGATTTGAAATAAAAATTTTAAAAATCTAAAAAAAACCTAAAACCCAACAAACAAACAAACAAAAAAATCAACAAAAAACCCCAAGACTAGGAATAACACAAGATGTACTGGAAGGATAACTTTTTTCTCCTCACATGCACTGGATGGCAGATGCAGAGATGTTAGTTGTTCTGCCAACAGTTTGTGTCCAGGTTCACCAGGACACAAATTTCTACAACCTATTCTAAAATTTCTATTTCTAAAACAGGTATTTAAGAAACTATAACTTTTGTTGCCTTGTGGATTTAAGTACATGTGACAAACACACATCGTGTGTTTGTCAAAATAGTGACAAGGCTATCTACTCTTTATACAATATTTGAGTGATAAAAACTCTGCCTGGAACATAAGCAGTCAGAATTGAGCCCAGCCAAGTTAAAAACACGGTGGCCTGAACACCAGCCTATAGATGGTTTTGAAGTGGACCCTTCTGTTGAATATACCATCTTGTAGCACCAGATGCAAGATCTCACAAGAGTAAGTGCCATCTCAGATGAGGAGGACATGGAGGGAAAGAAGTGCAGAAAGCCAGCCTAGGTTTAATCTGAGCTGCTGAAGTTGCAGAGGCACACTGTTCTGCAAAACACAGGTAATTCTAAGAGATATCAAACTCAAGGCAGTCTCTTCACCATCTTGAGTGGGTAATACCAGCCACTCTTACCTGTTGTGCTGTGTCTCAAACTTGCTCAAATTAATTTATCTTACATAGGACTTTCTTAAGGACAAAGACTTCAGTATGGAATAGGACTGCCTAATTGGCAAACCCCAAATTACCTGCAGAATAGCTGAAGTCACTTGGTTTGTTCAGCCTGGAGAAGAGGAGGCTGAGGTCGGACCTCCCCCTGGTCTGCAGCTTCCTCTCAAGGGGCAGCAGAGGGGCAGCTACGATCTCTGCTCTCTGTGACCAGGGGCAGCACCCGAGGGAATGGCTGGAGCTGTGTAGTGGGAGGTTTAGGCTAGCTATCAGGAAAAGGTACTTTCTCCAGAAGGTGGTCAGGCACTGAACAGGCTCCCCAGGGCAGTGGTCACGGCCCCAAGGCTGCTAGAGCTCAAGCAGTGTTTGGACAACGCTCTCAGGCACAGGGTGGGATTGCTGGAGTGTCCTGTGCAGGGCCAGGAGCTGGACTTAATGATCCCTGTGTGTCCCTTCAACTCAGGATATTCTGTGATTCTTCAGCAACTGTTGATGAACTCAATTTAGGCACAGCAGCAACTCTTCTATGCAGCAGAAGATATGTAAGTGTCTGAGGAAACCAACACAAAAATTGTGGTGTCTAATTAGCACAAGAAAAAACGTTTACAAATTGTTGCAGTGGGTGTGCAAATTTAAATTCCTCCTCAAAACAAACATTCCTAAATTCCTCTGTAAAACTAGACCTTATAGGCAAATGGGTGAGAAATTAATTAGTTTGCAGGACCAGGAGAGTTTTTTAAGAGATTGTTCTGCCAAGGGCCAGAACCTGGACCTCTTTAGTCTAGCAGCCAAACAAATCTTCCCTTCCTTACTAAATTGAACTGGCAGAATGATCTATACCAAGTGATCAAAATGTAGCAGCAGTAAGTTGTTAATCTCTCTCATCTACAAAATAACTTCCCAGTTAACAGAGTACATAAGGGCTGCCCCATAGGGCAGTAAAGCAGGAATTATCCCCATTTATTGTGCAACTGTTCAAAGTACTATATTTGAACAAAAAGCACTTGCAGCCAGGTTCCTTGAATGACATGCAGTGAAATGGACCTTAAGACTGTAAAACCAGATTTTAAGCTGTTGGAGAAATATGCGGGCGGAGTTCAGACACTGTCCATTGTTGCCAATAAATATGAATGCGATGGGTTTAGCTTCAGTCAGGAATGGGTAACAGGGGTAACAGCCCAAATCTGAGAACAGAAGAATGAAGTCAACAGTTTATCTGCTTATCAAATATTACCTAAGGCATCTAGATAGAAGTAAATATGCATGATGGACTTTGGAAATCAGCCATTCAAGAGCTCATAGCCTGGGCTCCTTTCCACTGAAGTCACTGGAGAAGGAAAATGAGAGGACGGTGGTAATAGCCCATTGAGAGCCAGTTATGATCAGTGGGAAAGTCATCTTCCCTGGGTGCCTCTTCTCAGTCACAGGGGCAACCTAAACAACAAGGTCAGGCTGAGTGACAAGTGTCTACAAGGTAAACATGAGAAGATTAATAGCTCTCCACAGACTTTTAAGTAGAACAATGGTCAGTCTTGCAGGCCAGTAAAACAAACCCATAATGGCTCTGGGTACAGTGGGTTCTGCTGTTAAATCTTTTCCTGTGCCATCACCTCCCTCCAGGTGAGAATGGAAGTCATATTGAAGTTTTGGTTCAAAAGTAATGTTTAGAGAGAGGCACAGAAGCTCAGAAATACAAGGTTGCTATTAATCTCAATGAAAACAAGCAGCTGATGAAGAGTCTCTATTCCATTTGTGTTTTCCTCGAGGAAAAGGCTGTACTGTTACTGTTACCAGAATTCACAGCATTACATCAGGGCAAAGTCCAGAGAAAGAATCTCAGAATAGAATCCCAGACGGGTTTGGGTTGGAAGGGACCTTCAAGACCATCTAGTTCCAACTTCTCTGCCATGTACAGGGACACCTTCCAGTAGACCAGGTTGCTCCAAGCCCCATCCAGTGTGGCCTTGAACACTTCCAGGGATGGGGCAGCCCCAGCTCCTCTGGACAACCTGTGCCAGGGCCTCACCACCCTCCCAGGGAAGAATTGCTTCCTATCTCTAATCTAAACTCACCCTCTGTCAGTTTAAAGACATTGCCCCTTGTCCTTTGAGCTTCACAGCTCATGGAATTAATAAAAAGTATATAAAAATATATTAAAAAGGAAGTAATATTAGAAAGCAATCATCCAATTACTCAGAAAGGTATTGTCTCCAGTGAGAAGGGTTTAGCTTGCAGGACCACAGCCCTTTACTCTAAGGCACAGCCTTGAGCTGAATTACTCGGGTTGAGCTGCTTCAGCTTCCAGCTACAATTCCTTAGTCAGTCTCCTGAGACAGCAAACAGGTGTGGACGCCTGCCCAAAAAGAATGGCCTGTGACTTTTAGAGTATAAAAACTGATTTGATTAACTGTCATCAGGCCCTAACGACTTTTAGTCATCAGGCTGGATGACACTAAAACTGTTGGTTATGCATACGGATATCTACAGTTCCTGTCAGAAAGCAGGATTTCTAAATCAAAAAAGAGAAGCCTCAGGTTTATTGCACATTATAGGTAAGAGAATGACATCATCACCAATATCAATGTTTCAATTGCATCCAAATCTCAAAAGCCAATTTGTAACAGTCTGACTTCAGCTCTCAGTTTTTCTGGCAGCAAAATTACAAAGCAGCTAATTTCTCCCAATGAGTTTCCACTAGTTAATAAATAGTCAGATTGGGCATTCTTAGCCCTAAGGCACAAGACACAGACTCCAAATTGTAAACACGCGAGATAAAGTGACTGAAGTAAGACACAAACATTTCTGAAATTGTTTTCTTAGTGAACACATTCTGGCTGCAGTTTTGATAAAAAGTTTCTTCAGTCAGATTCACCTGTGATTATTTAATCTGTCTGCAAGGGGCTCAGAGAAAGTGTAAAGCAATATGAGGGACAGAATACAATTCACAGGCTCAAATATGTTATCTTTTCCTCCCCACAAAATGTTTCCTGTGAGGAACATTACTAGATCACAGCTGGACAAAATACTAAATCTTGATTGCCTGGCCAAAAGCCAAAATCCACAGCTACAGCTCTTTGGTATGAGAATGCTTTAAAAAAACCCAAAAACTTAGACACCATTTGATATTTTTTGTTGCAAACTATGACCTCATGGCAGTAAGAATGCTAAATGAAGGCGTTTAAGTTGGTTTATAGCCATGTGAAATGTTAGAAGCTCCATGAGCAGCTCAGAGCCAATATAATGTCAACTGCTAAAAAGCAATAATAGTTTCTCACCTTCTTAGAGATTACTGGTTAAATAATGTACAATAGCAACAGGAAGGCTGCCACTATGAAGTTAACATGAAATCGCATCTTTTGGCAGCTAAGAAATTCTGAGACGTTTCAAAAAAATAAAATCTTCATAATTTAAGCTACCAGAGTTTTCATAACTCAAAAGTTTTGGGCTCTTCTTGATTCTAACAGATATATGAATCAAGACATATCTTCAAAACACAAATTTAAGCCTTGGCACACAAGTATTTTTGAGGAAAGCCTTTAAATGCAGCTCAAAAGGGCATCTCTCTGACCACAGACAAGCCCTTCTAAAGGAGTATCCTGTATTTGCCAGCATTAGATAAGTCCACTGTCTATTCACTAGGAAAAAATCTTCTCATTGGACTGCTCAAGTTTGCAGGATGTTCTTTACCTGCTGTTAATCACAAACACTATCCTTCATAAGTTACACAGAGTGAAAATAATAAGATGAAGAATAGGAGAGAAAACTAGTCAATCTCTTGATTTAATGCAACTGTGATCTAAGGAGCCTTAACTTGTGAAAGATAAATCTGAACATGCAAAAAGGAATAAAACTATGTTAAAAATGTACAGGCTACATGAAAGTGGAGATTTGAAGGGGGCTTATGAAAAACAGGGAGAGCAACTTTTTAAACAGGCCGAGGGACAAGACAAGGGAGAATGGTTTTAACTAAAAGAGGGGAGATTTAGATTAGAGATTAGGAAGTTCTTCCCTGTGAGGGTGGTGAGATCCTGGCAGAGGTTGCCCAGAGAAGCTGTGGCTGCCTCATGCCTTGAAGTGTTCAAGGCCAGGTTGGATGGGGCTTGGAGTAACCTGAAATAATGGAAGTTGTCCCTACCCCCGGCAGGTGAGTGGAACGGCATGACCTTTACAGTCCCTTGCAACCCAAACCTTTCTATGATTTGGTCTCAAATGCTGGAATAAACTGCCTGCTCACAAGAAAAAGAATTTAAGAGAAAATCTGCACAGGGCCTTTTGCATCCACAAAAGCTAACTTTAAAAATTGAGCTACTTTTCTGGAAGCCATTGAAACTCCAGGACTATAAAACTGGAAACAGAGAATTATTCCCAAAAGAATAGAAAATACTTGGGGGACCACTACTGAGAAAGTTTAAATCAACAACAACTTTGGCTTGTCATCTTTCACCTTAAGAGTCAACATTCAGATTTAATTTCACGAAAGGCAGTTTTTGCAGCTCTGTAACCTCTAACAGTATGTGAGGGAATCAAGAGATCTCTCTTGATTTTGTCTGCATACAGCAAAATAATATTTTGCAGTAGGGGTAAGAGGAAAGAAAAGTAAACACAGCAGGATATTGGTGCCAGGAGAGACATGAAGAGGGAAGCAGAGTTTGTAGATCTGCAAGCTTGCTGCAATAAATCACACGTGTTAGGATGTGAAAACATGTATTAATCATTTAAGTGTCATGCCTGAGAAACCAAAACAACAGAAATCTCACCAGGCAGAGGGAACCAGCCACTAAACTTGATGCACAGACACTGGCCTCTGCAGACCTTCCAAAGGACCAAAGGCACCCCAGAGCTCCAGGCAAAACAGGCGAACTCACAGAAGGCTGAAGTGGAGACTTTAAAGCCAAATTTGCTCTGATAGATGTATGAAATAGATGGCCTCTTCTACAAAAGAGGCCTGTGGAGGATTTTCTGGGTTTGTTTTTAATCGAAAGTGGTTAAGATTATGGTTTGACAGAACTCGAATTCAGCAAAACACAGCCACAGTGCTCAGAAAGGAAACTGAAGCCCAGGAACAGGACCAAACAAACCAAGTGCAAGTGAATATGTAGATAAGAAAATCTCACATCTCCCTGCTCTTCTCCTGCAAACAAAGAATAACCTGGAAATATTTTACTGACTACAGAGGGTATCAGATGACTCACAGTAACCTGAAAACAAAAATTCCTTCAAATCTTCATTTTAACAGCTAGTGGCTTTTCTGTATGTAATCAGGTATTATCCACAGGACAGTGGACATCTGTATTCTCCCCAGTTATGAAAGTCTAGCCAGTTTTCCCCTCGAGCTGGACTCCCTGTAAAGCCTCATTTCCATTTATATTACTAGGAAGCACTAAGAAGCATTGTTTGGAATCATTAGTTTAAAAAAAAAATTTTAAATTAACAACTATTCATACAAGTTTTGGAGGTGAGAAGGAAATGAGGCATAGATATCCATGAGGGGAAGAAGGGAATGTGATCTTCCCAGAGAACTATGCTTAATATTCCTACATGCTTGGAATATTATCCAGACAAAAAAAAGTGCTTTGTCTTGCTAATGACTGTGCATCACTTAAAGAAAACAACAACAGGGTTATATGGTGGCAAAACCTCCAACGCATAACTAAAGTTTCCAGATCAGTTCTTCAGAACCAGCACATGCCAGAAGGGAAGAACAGGTACCCATACTGTGAAAATGATTCCCATTTCACATGTTCCAGTGTCAACCCACCTCTGCTCATTCAAGACTGCGGATGTCCACAACCTGCACCCCTCCCACTCTATTGATGAGCAGACAGAAGTGCTACAGAAGTCACAGTCTGGCCTTTCATTTTCAGATTTGCTGAAGGGACCACACATCATCTGAGGATTTTTACATTACTGTGATGAATATCACATGAAAACACACAGTGATATTTTCCCAATGAAGAAAGCTTCTCTTTATGCATCTTGCTAGAAGATAAAAAGAAAAGCAGGGAAAATCTTTTCAGCTGTGCCTGAAATTACTTACAGAATAAAACTGCACAAGGGGCTGAGCTTTCTTTTCTCAGGGCCTGTTTACTTCCTGTGTTGGCTGAGTTGAATTTCCATCAAGCAACACTTTTTACAGTGTAGCTCAAAGAGGAAACTTTTTCTACTCCTATATTTGTTTTCCTTTTTACAAGACTCTAACCAGCAACCTGGAGCTGAGGGTGTTCAGCCTGGAGAAGAGAAGGCTCCAGGGAGACCTCAGAGCCCCTGCCAGTGCCTAAAAGCGGCTGCAAGTTGGACAGGGACCTTGAACAAGGGCCTGGAGTGATAGGACAAGGGGGAATGGCTTCCCACTGCCAGAGGGGAGGGTTAGATGGGACATTGGGAAGAAATTCTTGTCTGTGAGGGTGGTGAGGCCCTGACACAAGTTGCCCAGAGAAGCTGTGGCTGTCCCATCCCTGGATGTGTTCAAGGCCAGGTTGGATGGGGCTTGGAGCAACCTGGTCTAGTGGGAGGTGTCCCTGCCCATGGCAGTGGGTGGGAACTGGATGAGCTTTAAGGTCCTTTCCAGCACAAACCATCCTATGATTCCCTGCTACAGTAGGATTCATGTAAGTACCTTTTAATATCAAAATCAATTTAAAAAAGAGAAAAATGTAGGGAGAGGAAACTGCTTTCCTCATGAGAGTTAAGAGGGCAGGAAAATAAAACAATTCTGTGATTCTATAATAAGAATACAGGACAAAATAATTACTTGCGGCAAGAAGCTGCGTAGGTGCACACAATTCAAGGAGCATAAATTAAAACCATGTGAATACAAACCATCTATCACCTGCTGAAATACACTGGATAGTAAACTATGCTTCCACATTTAGTAAAGTTCAGCCCAGTTTAAGGAGAACTGGTTAAGCCTCCTGCTCAAATAGCTGCTGCAAGATAAACCTAAACTAACTTTAGTCTTAAACACAGAATCCAGTCTGATTTGATTTTCTGCAGAGAGTGGAGATGAGTCTGGATCCTCCAGAGTGAATCAGAGCAGAAGCACTCAGGATTTCCCTGTAAGGTACTATAACCTTCAGTTATTTGTTAATGTAGCTTCTCAGCAATAACACTCAACATGCAATAGGTGTTTTCAACAGCAGCAATTATACTACAGAGAGCTTGTGTTGCTTATCATTCAGATTCCCATGCAGCTCACTTGAATTACACACTTAAGAGCAATGGCAAGTCAGGGACTGCCCAGGCTATGACCTGTTCTGCTAAGGCAGTTTGATACAAAGTGTGCACATGCTACCAAACATTAAATACAGTCTTAAGACAATAATTAATTCACCTCCCTCTAGTGAAGAACATTGTTTTTTCAAACAGGACTCACCTGCTACATCAACCTCTGAGATGGGTTAAGGGCTCATGATATGGAAGATCTTGTAAGACCATAAGAAAACACTAGACTATTGTGGACAGTTACACGGTCTGTAATTTGGAAAGGCCATAATCTCACCAAGCATTCTCAGCTTGTGAAGAGGAGCTGCTTGTTTGTGACAAATCTTTACCTGCAAAATTTTGTAGCATCCACCTCTTTCTTTTAAATTACAAAAAATAAATACTTACCATCTAACCATTAGCCCAAGCTCCATGAAGTTTTTCAGGTTAGGAAGAGTTTGCCTTAGATCTGGAGTACTCAGCCCATGCTGATACCTAAGCTACGAGAACAGAAAAAAAATCCTAAAATTAGCACAGCTTTCCAAATCCCAAAGAACATAACATCATGGTCAGTTAATTTAGTAGATTTTTAAGAAGGTTTAGGATGATTATCCAGCAGTTCCAAGATACTTATTCCCCTTAAGGAAATCTCATTTACTACTTATATTAGGAAATCCACTCAAGAACAGGGACAAAATAATCAGCCAGTCTGATTCTTAAACCTCCTTACACTTTTTCCATTTTCTATCTGTAAGAGGAGAGCAGCCCCCATCTTAATAAAAACACAGCCATTATGGAGAAAGACCGAATTCCAACAATGTTCTATATTCATGAATTCCAAATATTTATTTGTGTGCATTTGTCAGTCTGAGCCTATCAGTGTATGCTGACATCAGTAGTGGAAATATTATAGTAACATCAACAAGTCAAATTACGTATTGTCACACAACTGATCAAAATCTGTGCTCCTTATACAGTTTATATCAACATTTAAACTCCTGTTATTCGTACCATAACTAAACCCAGCACTGAAATCAGATGCCACGTAGTGGAAGGAAAGGCTTTAAACACTGACATACTTTAACCCAAATATTGACTCCTACAAGTTGCTCTTACCCTCAGATTATCAAACGATGTCCACATGGCATAACTGTCACTGCTGGGAATTATAAACTCCATGTTTAACAAGTCTCCAACTTAAAAATACCTCCAAAAAAACCAGCACATGGAAGAGAAAAAGTCTGTCTTTTAAGTTTGAATCTCAAAATTTCAGGGAAATGTTGCAGAGAAATTTATCCCTTCTGCAGTTAAAATATGAAAGAAAAAAAAAAATCCCTACGTTCCAGTATCTCTAAGACTATTGGAATGAAGAACTACCAATTTAACAGCAGTTCTCAGCATACGTTAACACCCTCTAGAAGTCTCCACTGGACTCCAATACAGGCACACAGTAACTGCACTAAAATTCAGCTGCAGTAAATTCAATGCTGATAGAGCTACTTGCTGAAACACTGAACTGTGGCAGTCAGGGATAGGCGAACGGAAGACCACGCAATGTGACGGGAAGGCAGCAGAGCCAGGCAAAGCCGAAACTTCTAACTCTAATCCTCCCAGAGATAAGCAATCACCCGAAATATGCATGTACCCCCTCCTGACATTCCAGTAGTTTTCCACTTCTTACTGACCCTAGCTACTCCACCGTCCCCCTCCTGACGTAGAGAAGCCCCTAGACTATTTAATCCCGAGAGACAAGGTAATAAAACGCCATTCTGACCATCTACCACATTGGTATCGTGTGTGTCTTTGGCCCGAGTGGTCTGGGAGAGGCTAGACCACTGTGCTGCAGTCTTGGAACCAGGGCGCCTGCCTTCATTCACAAGGCAACACTGAACAGTCCCACTCAAAGTTAAATTTCTTTTATTTAGAATTACACCTCTGTTTCCATAATTCCTGACAGTAAGGTGCCGGAAAGCATCCTAAGTTTCAAAAATTTCTGACTTCTCCCAGTCAATCAGTTTTTCACAGAAAAAGACTCTCGAAATTGGGAATGATTTTTATGTGTCTGAGTTTCAGAAAGAAAAATTACTTTGGAAGAAAATCACCCCCAGTACTGCATTGTACAACAGGCAGCCATTTATTACAGTTTATTATTTCCATATGGACAAAGCCAAGTCATATGCTGGGCTTGGGGTCATGTTTTCTGCTACAATGACAGAACCTGGATGAAGATAACCATACAATATAAATTGCAAAACCATCACCACATTCCCCTGATCGGATTATAGAGGATTTGGTTAACCGGAGAACTAGCCTGGAGCAAAAGAAATAAAGGAGAAGAAAAAAAACCACCAAACTCGAAAACTTTTCATTTGTTCCTCCTCCAAAAATTGAAAGTTCATGGAGTACCCCTTTTTATAGTCATCTTCCATCCTAACGTTTCAGAGCACGAAAAGAAGCCTTTTTTTATTTAAAAGATCAGAACTCCTCTTCCTCCTCCCCTTACCCTCTGACAATGTAAAAAAAATTATTAGTAAGGGCTGGGTTTCTTCCCCAAACCATAAAGCATTTCTCATACACCTTCCCTTAATTTAATATTTTAACAGCCAACACCACACATGCAGGGTTAGTTACTCCACCTCATCCATTAAATAAGGCACTGAACAACAGTCAAAAAGACTGAGTCCAGAGGAGGCCATGGAGATGTTCCAAAGGCTGAAGTCCCTCTGCTCTGGAGGCAGGCTGAGAGAGCTGGGGGTGTTCAGTCTGGAGAAAGCTCCAGAGAGACCTAAGAGCCCCTGCCAGTACCTAAAGGGGCTCCAGGAGAGCTGGAGAGGGACTTTGAACAAGGGCCTGGAGTGATAGGACAAGGGGGAATGGCTTCCCACTGCCAGAGGGCAGCGTTAGATGGGATATTGGGAACTTCTTCCCATCTTGTGAGGGTGGTGAGGCCCTGCCACAATCCAGGGCTGTCCCATCCCTGGATGTGTTCAAGGCCAGGTTGGATGGGGCTTGGAGCAACCTGGTCTAGTGGGAGGTGTCCCTGCCCATGGCAGCGGGTGGGAACTGGATGAGCTTTAAGGTCCTTTCCAGCACAAACCATTCTATGATTCCCTGCTACAGTAGGATTCATGTAAGTACCTTTCAACATCAAAGTCAATTTAAAAAAGAGAAAAATGTAGGGAGAAGCTGCTTTGCTTATTAGAATTAAGAAGGCAGTAAAACAAGAACAGAGGTAACCATGCGCTGTCTTGATTCTCCTAGGAAACAGTTCAAATTTCAATAGTTGCTATTAAATGTCACCCATCTCCACACTACATTTCCAATGGAACCAAGTATCACTTGCAAAAGCAACATTTTATTTAAGATTTTAAAGATTACATTGTTGTCCTGGGTTAACCAAAAAAGGATATATTCTATCACCACCCACATATTTCCTTGATAAACTGGATCGTTTTCTCCCTGCAACTATGCTGATGTGAGGCGGGGCGGTACTCCTTATCTCAACTGTGATAACTATCCCGGCAGACAGCAAGCACCACCCATCCTGAGTGGATTATCCGTTAATGGCCCATTACCGAACTGGATAAACACCAACAATAGAAGGTCAGAAACATCCCCTTCCATTGTGGAAATCTCCACCCCTGGGGAGACACCCGTAAGGCTGGATAAGCACCAACGAACAGAACGTCGGGAATATCCCCTTCCATCGTGGAAATCCCCACGCCTGGAGGAGACACTGGCTAAGGAAACACAACATAAAAGCAGGCTTTGGGATGGGAGAAATCACTGGAAAACCAGACGACTGGAAAACCAGACGACTCTGGACAACCACTGGACAGGACAACCACCACTAGATACTCAGCGGACCAGGCCTTTCTACGGAACTACTGCTTTCAACAGGACTGCAACCACTGCCAGGTTGCACCGTGGCTCTGCCAGTTTAAGCCCGTGTTTTCTGTATTCCTGCATTTATTTTAACCTTTCTATTAAAACTGTAATTCTGACCTAAAATCTCTCTCGAGGTATTTGTATGGGGTTAATTTCCCCTGCTGGTTCACATTCAAACCAGCACAATTGTTCCTTCAGGACTCAGCCATAGAAAGAAAATGTGCCTGTTTTAATTGGAGTGAAGAGCTGTCCAAGATTTGTGCTCACACAGAAAATATTAATTCTGATTTCTGTACCAATATTTAGCTCCTATATACAGCTTTTTTTTCCCAGGTGCTGCTGTCATATTACTAGCTCTCATGTTACTAGCAACACTTACTCCAGAGAAACAAGATATAGGAGATGAGATGCATCATATTTTATGAACAGTTCAAGGCAGAAGAACTTAAGGAATTACCTGTACAGAAAAATCTGAATAAACAGGATAATAAATTTATTTTAAGGCCAACCTCTCTACAGAAGACCAGCCTATCATACTAGTGGGTATTTTCTATTATACTTATTTATTCCAACATCACAAAAAACCATAAATGTTAAAATAAGCTGCATTTAAAACAGTGGTTCTCAGAGTGAAAGGTAAGTTTATTCTTAAAAACTTGTATTAGCTTTCTAAGAAAGTGTTTAGAGACCAAATTTCCATAAAAGACTGATACTAAGAAAACCACAGTATTAGCTGCAGGTGAGGCACGACAAATTGAAGTTAACTTGTAACAAAATGGGCATAATTAGTTTACAGTCTAGGATGAGAAAAATAATATTCAATTGCTCCAGTTTCTACCTGTATTTCCTTCTCTGCAACAGTCTGAACTTATACTGGAAGGTGTCTATCCCCAGCAGTGAACTAGCTCCAATCTGAGCATCTCTAAACCACTACCGCCAACCAAGCATCTTCCAAGGATTTACTTCATCAACTGGACTGTTAGACTTAAAAATCATGACCTAAAATCATGTTAGTCAAAAGCTTACTGCCTTCATAAAGGTAAGAATTTCACAGCAAAACGTTCATTCATCAAATCTAGCGGTAGAGTTACCTTGTTCGTTAACTAATTAAAATACAAACCTGCAAAGGTTCAGTTACTTTCCTATAAAGTCCATAAGAAGTACTAGGACTACTAAAGTTTTTCAAATAAGTTGCCTTAAAAAGAAGCCATTTAGTTATCTTTCTATTTCTGGGCAATTGCAGATTGCACACAAGATCAAAATTAGGGGTTTTGCCATTCGGGGGCTGCTCTTAAGAGAAATAATGATATCCTGTATTTATGCGCAAAGAACAACAGTCTATTTCCTATCCTAATTCCTGCAGCAGTATTTAATTACTAATGGTATACAAGCATATACATATACTTCCAGCAAGAAACCACAGAGTACCTGGACTGGAATGTCTTTTTTCTGGGCGGAGTGCAGAATGACTCCAATTCTAAACTAATCTATTCATCATTTCTCATATTGTTTCCCCAGTCATATTCATCTTGTTCTAAGCCATGTGGAAGCAGTCTAACAGCTAGAATATGGTATTACAGTTCACAATAGCAGCCACTTTAGTACATACTGTCCATAATATTCAAGTCTACACTGAAATCTGCTGTATTTTTGGACTTCGCTAGTCTCTACTGCAGGCAACTGGTCCTTGATGCTGTAGCACCACCTGTACCTACACAAGAGGTAGACCCAACCCACTACTACACTGTGCAAAGATCTTGCAATATTAAGGCAGTCAAGAGCAATTTCGAATTATTTTCAGCTAAATGAGGAGTTTCTCTTGATAGCATCATGAATTTCAAATGAACATCTGCTCCACAAATGTGAAAACCTACAAATAAAAATAGAAGCAAAAGTGTTCTTTCAATGAAATTTGCAGAGCTGGTCGCAAGCCAAGCATTTGCATAAGGTTTTCAGAGGATGTCAAACACTGGGATAGAAATACAAAGTTTTAATAAAATGACATAGTTAATTGTTCTACAATATTCTACATACTCTTCAGAGTATGAAGGAGCACTGGCAGGGATTCAGATGACTAAGCACTGCAATAATGAAAACAGAAAGTGTTGTTATAATGCCTGTTGCTATATAAACAACTGTGGGGGGTCAGTGCAGTAATGCCTGCTGCTGTATAAATAGTTGTGTGTGTTTATACCTTTTGGGGGAAATCATAAAATTTTAGATTATTGAAATCTTCATGTGTTGCTTGCCTTTGTTTTATTGAATCTGGTTAGTTGTTCTAGCTCTGAATACCTACATGCATTTACTGAAAAACCCTTCAGCTACAACATTAGTGAAACATGTCGTGGTATCAATTAGCTCTTTAGATAATGTACCTCCAAACTAAACACCTGAAGTTCATTTTCATTTTTCATACTTACAAACACTGTCAGTAAGCATCAATTACACTTTGGAAGTAAACAGAACCAAAGGGTTTTTAAAATTTTTTTAAAGCTTCTTGGGGAAGTAGGTGGAAAAAAACGAAAAATAACCACTGTGATTATAACAAGTCTTAAAATCCTCAATCATGCTTTCAGAAGGAGCAAATAGAGGGCTGCCACAGTAGTGACAGCCCTCACCCAAGCAAGAGGAAGTGCTCAAATACAACAGCTACTTTAATGGAAACTATGACTTATCATCTTGATATGTCAACGCCTGTTTCCCTCTCCCAGAGTTCCACCTGAAAAGCAGATGTTTACTTTGCAACTCTTTGAAGAGTACTAAACCAACAAGCAAGTTACATCCACATCCTTGAAGACCCATGTCCTTCATTAATCCATTGGGCACATGCTTTCAAGTTCCTTAAGCTGACTCAGCATGCCTAAAGCCTTCACTAAAATAATCTTAAAGGACTTTCACCACAATTTTGATTTAGCAATAGCAAATAAGGCACACAAACAGCAAACAAAGCAGTAACAGGAGATAACTGCATTTTATGCTGTACCTTCAAAGGGTACTTACAATCATAGTTATTTTTAAAGCTTTCTTAGTCTGAAATAGCCTGATTTGTCCCACATTTACAAGGGAGAGGTTGATATCAATAAAATACCTGTGCCTGTTACCACAAAATCCCAGAATGGTTTGGGTTGGAAGAGACCTTGAAGATCATTTCATTCCAGCCTCCTGCCATGGGCAGGGACACCTCCCACTAGATGAAGATTGCTCAAAGCCCTGTCCAACCTGGCCTTGGACACTTCCAGGGATGGGGCAGCCACAGCTTCTCTAGGCAACCTGTGCCAGGGCCTCACCACCCTCACAGCCAAGAATTTCTTCCCAATATCCCATCTAACCCTGCCCTCTGGCAGTGGGAAGCCATTCCCCCTTGTTCTATCCCTCCAGGCCCTTGTCCGAAGTCCCTCTCCAGCTCTCTTGGAGCCCCTTTAGGCACTGGCAGGGGCTCTGAGGTCTCCCTGGAGCCTTCTCTTCTCCAGGCTGAACACCTCCAGCTCACCCAGCCTGCCTCCAGAGCATAGGGACCCCAGCCCACAGAGCACCTCCGTGGCCTCCACTGGACTCACTCCAACTGGTCCACAACCTTCTTATGTTGAGGGCCCCTCACTCTCCCACTTTCACCTGTAACACTGATAACTAACACTGGATATGCTGCACAGTCTCTGGACCAAGACAGTCACTACTAGTACAGTTCAGAAATGTTGGTCTCTACATCAGTGCAAAACATCCTCACAGAGCTCTGGCTGATTCAGTTCTGACAAACTGCATCAAATTAAGATGGAAACTTTTTCTCACCACTGGTTCTTCCTGCCCCAAGAACAGCCTGTCTCTTTTCCTCTCCTCTCAGCCTGGAGAATTTTAATTCACTTCCATCTGAAAGGCAGGAGGAATTAATGGATGAAATCTACATACAGGAGTGATTCAGCAGTGATCAGGGAAACTATATTTTCATCTGATAACAGATCTAATTCCCTTTTACCTTCTTTGATTTGTCCTGGAGTTACATTAAGCTGCTTCTTCCTCTCACATTCACCAAAACACAAAGTCTGATGTTTATTCAAAGACAGCAGCAGCCTCAATTCTAAATGCACAGCAACTTGTACTGTTCTGTCAAACATTTATGGAGCAGTTTTCTTCTGATTTTTAAAACTGCGGCGATATATTTAATATTGGATTTTGGTTTCACAGCAATAGTGTTTACTGTAGATAGACCTCAAGAAAATAAGGAAATAGGAGTACGTGTTTGAGTACATGTAGAACACACTGCAGAACTAAACATTCAGATGAGCCAAAAGCTGTGTTTCCTCAAGAACTCTCACTGATATTTATGAAACCCTCCTCGAGAGTAAACACAACACCCCTCCAGAGAGGTTTCAAACAGTAGCCTTCATGGTTCTAGTCTGGTGTCCCAGTAAGGATGTAAGAAACCATTGTCAAAGACAGGCTGGGAGAAACAGCCACTCGTGTAAGTAAAGTATTCCTGTAAAACTTAGTGGTTACTGGGCTTGTTATAAAAACCTACATATATGGGCCCCCATGCCCATAAAGGTGCCTCTCATATGCCATGACTATTTCATAAAAAGTACATTAAAAAAGGCAATTTAGAAGACGGAACAGTTATTGACCTCCAAAAAGCTTCCCCCATTCCCCAGTGAAGCACTCAAATAACTAAAACCATGTTTACTGCAGTCTTGCTGCATTTACAAGCTTGATAAGATGAAACTACAGAGCATAACCTTTCCAGGTTCAGGTCAGAGCTTCTTAAAAGGGCTCGGTATCACAAACTGATGTTTACTGGATTACAAGACATGGGCATACTTATTTCCTATGACCTCATTCATCCTGAGGTTTTGTATTAAAAATCATTACATCAGGCACAAAACAAAAGGTCAGATGTGCAAAAGTCAAAAGGAGAAAAGTAACATTTTGTACCTCCATTTTAAACGTGACATTTTCTGTATGTGTTTAGCTCCCCAAGTGTAATTCTGCATACCTGAAGTTTGCTTTTTACCTATATAAACCAAATATCAACCTATGAATACCAGAAGGGCAATATTCTCAAGGAATACACAAGTAGGTACAGAGAGAACTCTCTCACCTTGTCCCGGCTGGAAATCAGAGAGAATATAGCGTTAGGGTTATAGCGCTACACACTTCTCCATTTATTTGTTACTTTCACATTTTAATAAATCCACTCCAAACCCAGGCAATTTTTCCATTTGGCATCAGTCCAGCTCTACCTTGTACCTTAAGATGTTGCAGGAAAGGAACCCACAGAATTATTTCAGTGGGCGAACAATGAGGTCCATTAGGTGTTGCAAGCATGAAATCTTTCAGCTATTTGCTCTTCCATGTTGTGTTGTGAAAGCCCTTGTTTTAAAATGGGTTAAATGGAGCTTCTGGCTGCTCATTCACCCAGGCTGGTGAACCCTGCTTCTTCAGGCGAAAAGGCTCTTCATTCGAGAAAGCATTACTCAAAGAGCAAGTGATTCAGCCTATGCCACAGAGCTTAAATGGAGGAAAAATTTGGGGATTCTCTGCTCCCAGTCACATCTCACATGTAAGCTGAACTGCCTTCCAGGTATCTATTATGCTACTTTCAGTGGACAAAGGAGATTGACTTCTAAAAAGTTATTAGATTGTGAATCAAATGGGAAAACCTCTCATTTGAGGAGTACAGAATCAAGAGTTTAACCTGTAAAAGATTTGCTTCCTGTTACGGTAACACTGGCACTCAATGAATTCCACTTGGCACTAAGACACACCAACACAGGAAATGGTTTCTCATATAATGGATGGTATTTCAAACCTAAAAGCTGAGGTCAGGGAACATTAAACCCAGGACAGTTCAGCACTGGTCTTCCTGAAAACATCAATTTATACATGCTAAATTGAAGCAGAAGCTTGGTTTTTTTCTACTTACACTATATTAACTTCACAAATATTCACATGAACTACACACCAGGGCAGCAAAGAGACGCAATAACCCCTTTAGTATTTCCAGTCTCTTGAAAAACAAAATGCTTTAAAGCTCTGGATTTCCAAACATTCTGGACTGATCAAGAAGTGAATGAGCCAATACATATCAGACACTTTTATTCCATTTGTTGGAGAACAACTTGCTCTAAACTTCAACCACAGTACATAAAAAGCCTGAAAGGCATTTATGAATGATTAAGCAGCTGTCATACCAAAAGCTTTCAAAACTGGTTTTGTGCCCTGATGTGCCAAATCTTATGCACAGAAGTATGAGACAAACCTTGACTCAAGGAGGAGAAAACATACATATTAAACTATACAACAGAAGAACAAAGCATGTGGGGGAGAAGTGAAAATAACAGAAGCACAGGAAAAAACAAAACAAAACAAAAACCCCAAAAAAACCCTACAAGCATGTCACTTGCTTGAAAATGACAGATGAGAAGTAGTTTTATGCATTAAAGCAAGTGAAGTTTCAAGAAATTAGATGCATTTTACCACGACTTCTTTTTCCCATTAAGAGATGGGCAACATGGCAGAAAGGGAGAAGGCTCTGAAGGAAGAGACAGACTCACAAAGCAGGTGCTGGAATTCCACAGGTGTTAACACTTTATACTGGAAAGTCCAGCTTTGCTTCCAGTGCACACACCATACTCATTAAGAAAAATTATACACTACAGCTGTGTCCTACACTGACATATTGTGCCAGGGTTTGAAAACAGACTTCCCACTTCCTTATCTCTTCCAATTTTATAAAGTACCACTTATATACACTACAAAGCAGCTTAAGTTGGCAGATGACGTGTTCAGGTCAGATTAACTACATCAGGAATGCATTTGCCTTTTGATTAGTCAATTTTGGTTCTATTTGAAAAACATACTTTTTTTTTTTTAGGAAACTTTGCAGTCTGAAAAGCTAACGCACAGAGATGACAGCTACACAGTACAAAAGTGATCTAACACACAGAATGTGCTTGCAAGGGTGGTCCCCCAAAATTATTTTGGAGTGACTAAGCAAAGCTGGTGATGCCACCTCTCCTACTCAGAGAATCCCAGAACAGCTTGGGTTGGAAAGTACTTTTAAGCTCATCCAGTTCTAAACCCCTGCCATGGGCAGGGACACCTTCCACTAGACCAGGTTGCTCAAAGCCCTGTCCAACCTGGCCTTGAACACTTCCAGGGATGGGGCAGTCACAGCTCCTGTGGGCAACCTGTGCCAGGGCCTCACCACCCTCACAGCCAAGAATTTCTTCCCAACATCCCATCTAACCCTGCCCTCTGGCAGTGGGAAGCCATTCCCCCTGGTCGTGTTACTCCAGGCTCTTCTCCAAAGTCCCTCTCCAGCTGTCTCGGAGCCCCTTCAGGCATTGGAAAGGGCTCTGAGGTCTTCCTGAAGCCTTCTCTTCTCCAGACTAAACACACCCAGCTCTGCCAGCCTGTCCCTATATGAGAAGTATTCCATCCACCCAGTCATCCAATCATGCTGGTCATCCCATCACAGTTGCAGGAGCCTCCAGCACCACCTGGGCTTAAGCTGCAGCTGTGGGGATCCGAATGAGTTGAAGAGCCAAGATCTGCTCCTTCACAGAGCAAATTAACATTGGCCTTTGCCCATGGACAAGGATAGGCAGGCTTTCACCTGAATGAAAGGGGGACTCTTGTTAGAGCTAATCCAGTCTTATTTCAACCTATTTTATCTTGGCATGGGCAATAGGAAAGGAAAAAAAGAATGCCTTTCCAACAAGTTTGCGAAAAACATATGTAAATTTCCCAATTCTAAATGATCTGGCTAGCTATCAGCCCACTGCTACCCTGGGAAACTTTCAGGAATGAAACCTCCCCTCAGAGCTTTTGGCTCTACACAGCTGGAGAAGGTACTTTGTGAAGCAGTCCCTTCGTCTGAACATTAAAATGAAAGCTTGGCACTTCACATGATGAGGACTCAACTCTGGCTTCAACCTGTGCTCTTTCAAGAATACTTTTCCCTATGCAGCTAAATTGGCCAAAAATTCAGACGGTGCATTCTTTCTGAACTGTATGTTTTATGATCTTAGTTTAGGGACCTCATAAAAGATGTAGTGTGCAAGTCACAGTATCCTACACTGAAAGGGCCATAACCACTGCATCTACACCACTACCCACAGAACTTTTAAAAGACACTTCTGCTCCATAGTGTTTATTGCCAAAACAAATTTCTAGGCCTAACATTTCTGCTGTTTAACTTCCCATGGAAAAGTTTAATAGTTTCTATTATACAGTTGAATTTCTCACATGCTTGATAGTTTAATAGAGCCAGAAACTGAACCTCTTGCTTCATCTCATGTTTAATAGCTGAATTTCAGTTCAGTCTCTTACATATGGCACCAGTACATAAGCATTCAACTTTAATTCCATGCAGCTATTAGAAAGATGGCACTTTAATTGTACCTAAAATATATCAAGGAGTATTTTGTTTTTCTTCTATGCTTCTGTGAATATTACTTACCTCATGCATTAGACAAGCAACTGACCCACAAAGCATCATTCCCAGGAGAACACCATGGGCTGCTCAGCTTCTCCAGCAGGTTACACATAGCATGCAAATGCCACCTGCCACCATGTGGACTCAGTGGCCGTGGACACACAAGAGGAGGGCTAGACACCAGTTACTTCCTTGGGTCTGCACTGTATTGATGTGAAAAACATCCTTGGGGAAGCTGACAAGGGAGCGATTTTTTTTTCATGTCAAATAGCAAAGTTCATGTATTCCTAATGACTCTCATACAAAAGCAGAACTACTTTTTGGCCAAGGCTGAGCAAATCATGCCAATGTGAAAGGGCATATCAGTCTAACACCACTCAATAGCTGTCTGACAAAACAAATCAGGATCAGAAAAAGAAGCCTTCCCTGTGAGATGATCCTGAGCACGACATTCAGCCTGAACAGAAGGAAAAATAACCTTAACTCATGCAGTGTAACAAATCCCACAGATTTCACTAAACCTGGAAGTGATGCCTGGAAGGTGATGCTCTGCGTTGTCACCATGTGCAGAGCCCCCACTAACAAACAACAGCAATGAACTTTTTACACAGGCAGGCAGGCAGGCATAGGAAAAGGGGAACAGATTTAAACTAAAAGAGGGCAGACGTAGATTAGATACTAGAAAGAAATTCTTTACTCAGAAGGTGGTGAGACCCTGGCACAGGTTGCCCAGAGAAGCCGCGGCTGCCCTATCGCTGGAAGTGTTCAAGTCAGGTTGGACAGAGCTTTGAGCAACCTGGTCTAGTGGAAAGTGTCCCTGCCCATGAACAAGATGGTCTTCAAGGTCCCTTCCAACCCAAACTGTTGTATGATTCTATGAACTGGGGTTAAGACTAGACACATACACTCCTTGGGTTGGCTGTAGGAAAACAAAGAGTTGTAAAATAGTCCAAATTATTTGACACCCGGTTTTGCAAGTCTACTTTTCAAGAGCCAGGAATTTAGAAAAGGACAGAACACCACCATTTCTGAGGCCACGTTCAATAAATCCAGATGGAGATAGTGACCACGGTCACAGCAAAAGAATACAAGGGGTCTCACAATGATCGTACAGCTGGCCTGTGGTTCTGTGGTAAAGCTGAGAGAAGACTCAGAGTAAGAAATCCAGAAGATCAAGAGACAAACTGATTTGATGCCCTTCAGTGGCTGACTGAAATAGCAAATCATTTGATACTCAGTGTTGCAAATAATTTGACCGCCCCCTGCAAGAAAATAGCTACAGTAAATTCCCTTCTTACTGGCACCAAAAGAAACCAGCTCTACAGCTCTACTGAAATAATCTCCTCTACAAGCAATCTTGGAACTGGACAAGGAATAATGCCTGTCAAGTACCATGCAAGAGACAACCTCTTGAATACCTAAAGAAATTGAAAGTTTGATGAACAAGATGGACACACTCTCTTCAATGGCTACACATCATATATGCATGTGTTAGACATAATGACCTATACAGGACAGAAATCACATAATATAGAATCACAGAATAGTTTGGGTTGGAAGGGACCTTAAAGCTCATTTCATTCCAACCCCCTGCCATGGGCAGGAACAACTTCCACTAGAGCAGGTTGCTCAAAGCCCTGTCCAACCGGCCTTGGACACCTCCAGGGACAGGGCAGCCACAGCTTCTCTTGGCAACCTGGGCCAGGGCCTCACCATTCTCATCTGTTTGGGTATACAGTTTTGGGGCAGTTATTCTCCCACAGTGACACTGTGCTTGCTCACTAGGGACTCACTCACCTCAAGGAGGATGGCTGCTGAATTCAGATCATCTCTTCATATGTAATGAAGAGCCTACACTGAAGTCAGGCCCAAGCAATCAAGGCTCTGGGAACGAAGGAAAGAGACAGCAAAGCAGCCAGTAAAGCAGCAGTAAAGATGGTTTCTTTCCACAGGTATGAGACAAAACTCAAAGCCACTGCACTCTCAACACCCCATACTTCAAAGTTAGAGAAAGAAAAATTAAATAACTGAGATGAAAAAAACTGGACCAGCAAGACCACTGCTCAATGACTTGTGAGAGCTCAGCTCCACAAGGTCCATGTCTGTGTCCCAGCAGAACTGGGTGCCACCCACATTGTACGTTCAGAACAATAAGAACTCTGAGAGATGCCATTTTGACCCTGCTCTGTGTTCACTTATCACCCACAAAAAACCTCACCAAGCTTCCGGGAGTTCCTAATATTCATCCACCATAACAAGAGGTTTTCATGGTGTAATCTCAATTTCTTTGCTGTGAATACCAGGACAAGAGTTCACTTCCTTCTCCTACTAAAGCCTCAGCTTCCTCAGAACTCCACACACATCACTAACTTAGGAGCTGCAGAGTTTATTTGGGTCAGTACCTGCTTAATGCTCTGCCACTGCCTAATGCTTTGGAGAGCTGTGCAATTCATTCCCATTTTTAGAAACTGTACTGTACTTCATCTTTGACAATGATAGTGAATTTTTTTGGTAGGTATAATTAGATATGTCACTAATTTCCCTTTGAAAAAACCTCCATATTTCTATGCTAGGGAGAGTCAAATAGCTGAAATCTTAACTGGAAATTTATGGCCTTACCTAATGTTATCCAACTCAAAAAGCTCCTCTGTGAACTTCATGAGGGATTCAATTTTACATATAGAAAATATGGGTATTGAAACAATTCGTGCTCACATACAGATGGAAGTTATTATGAACTCTCGGAATTAACACACATTGTTTTGACTTCGGAATGTAACAGCAAAGCAAGTTTCTCCAAAGAAATGCTCTACCAAGCCAGCACCGAGCTGCTTGTAATTCCAGCTGAATTCTCCTGAGTGCAAGATGTGGTTTCCATTGTTATTATCCTGCTGTTTTACAAAACAGTACCACTTTATCTATAGAAGAGTTTTTATTTCAGTAATTTTACTTAATATCAACCCCATCTCAGTTCTTCTGCACTCATGTTTCTCCTTGCTGCCAGAATTCCAGGTAATTGTGAAAGGAAAAAAAATCTGTGAAACCAGGGAAGCTTATACAAACAACTTCAAAGTATTTCTTTACGTTGATCGTTTTTCTGGGTTCTTTGTTTCTCACCCACAGTGATCAAAACTTGCATGAATGATTCAAGTGAGGTGACAGAGACCCAGGCTCTTCTCTTAATGCTCCAGTGAAGTCACTCCTTTTCTTCCCAGGCACCTCCAAGCTTCCCACAGCAAACAGAGGCAATTAAGCAACTGATTGACATTTATTCATGACAAAGAGGACTGGTTCTCTGAAATAAGGCCAATACCGTTGGGTGATGGTCTGGAGATAAGAGAGAGGCAGCTGCTCACTCTCTGTCCAAACAATTTTTCACGCATTCACAAGAACTAAGCATATCTGGAAGCTTCCCTGAAAGCAGCCATAGGATCTGCTAAAAGCTACTTAAATTCAACAGTTTCAGCATCCCAAGGAACACACAAAGGATTCAAACAATCTCGGGTTTTTAGGTCAAGTCAGCCCCAGTGCACAGAGGTTTCATGATGCCTTTCTACACATTATCTACCTGTTCTGCTTTCACAATGGAATTTCCCCTTGGCAGGACTATAAAAAGCAGCAATATTTGACCAAGGATATCAAAACAAAGGTGACTACAACAGTTTATGTGAACATCAGTAACACTTTCCTGATTAAATAAGTAGTAGAAGCCCGCCCAGAAATTCCAATTTACTTTTACTATGGTTTTATATACAACAGCATACAATCTCAAGCATTAACATGTGGATGACTGGTGGTGTACAAACCACTTCAAAGTTTGGCCACTGACTAGCTTGCACCAGCACCAATGACCCCATGTAAGTTTTGAACCTCTTTTTATACCAATACGTACTTAAAGTCTCTATTTACTTTTATGAGTTTAAACACAAGCCAGTGATTTCAGAAACCAACTGCAAGGAACTGGAAGGCAACATGGGTGAGTGACTGTGTTCAACTACCCAGAGCCCTTCAGAAATAGGACAAGAAAATCAGAATGAGAGGTTTCAGTAGGTCCAACAGTGGTAACAACTCACAGGTGACAAGGCAAAGAAATAAACAGGAAAACAAGTGAAGTGGTGACAGTTCCTATAAAAAAAAATACTACAGGCACAAGTGCCAAGTAACCCAAACTACATGAACAGGAAAGACAACCACTATGGGCTCAATGAAGAGTTCATCATCTTGATGAAAAGAAACACAGAGCTTCCTGCTTGCATCACATAACTGAACGGCAAACTCCAGAATCAGATCAAAACCAGGAAGGACTGAAAGGCAAAGCAAGCAGCATCACAACTCACAAGTTACAGAATGAACTTGTGTATTTATGGAAGCAGAGATTAAGGAAAGCATTGATTTGATAGTAACGGAGAGAGAGCGCTATCAAAGCATTTGAAGGAAAGACTATTTAATCCCTTTTTCTCACTAGTCTTCCCTATGAAGATGAAGTGTGAACAGCTGGCTGCCATTTCTAATATCACCAACAGAGAGATACAGTCTAAGTTACATTAACAGCCTGGTTAAGCGAATTTCCAAAATCAGCAGGACTTGATTAACGTCGTCTTAAGATATTTCAGCCTCTAAGTAATTTCAGAGGTTATCATCCAAAATACACTAAGCATGGGCAAGATAATGGAAAATGGTAAATGCAATCCAAGCTTAAAAAACAAACAACACAGAAAGACCCAGAAGCTTTACTTCAGTTTGGGGCAAGGAATGGCAAAAAAGTGATGGAAGAGAAAACTGGAAAAAGAAACAAGACTAGTAGAAACAAAGCATAAAAAGGACAGATTTTTCAAGAAAAGAGAAATGTAAGAGACTAATGTAATTTCAAACAGGTTAGGAACAGAAACGTCATATTTCTGTTGGAATTTTAATCTCTTGGCATTTTCTGCATAATATGCTCACAAGCATGTTGGGGAAATGGGATATGGATGAAGTACAAGTGAATACAGAGAAAGCACTCTTTGAGTGTAGTAAAGAATGGTTCATGGCTGCAATTGAAGTGCTGGTGTAGTGGGGCTCTACCCGGATGAACAGAACCCCAGTTCTATCCAATATTTTAATTAGGTAATCTGGATAGAGCATAGACTCAGGTGCAGCCAGCATAAAGCTGAGACTGAGTTCTAAACCTCTGGTGTTACACCACCAAAGCAGAAACTTGATTAAGAACAAAAGAGTGCATCTTTAAGGATACATTCAAGGTACAGCATGTAAAATGTGAATTAAACGAGTGACCAGCAAAATTCAGAATGGACTGTTTTGTTGCTGTGCGGAAGATACCTGGGGCTGCTGGTTGCACGGAATCACAAGACACACCCTGATACGCTTTTAAGAGTACAAATCTATTAGAACACAATGAATTGGAAATAAAAGGACAAGACCTGGGAAGCATTTCTCCCATCCTACTCAATGTTTTGAAAGCAACAGCTGCTCAGTGTATCCAGCTTTGGGCACTGCATTTCAAGAAAGATGTGGATTCAGACAGAGAATTTCAGACAAGGAGAGTGTTAAAAGGTGGTTTTTCAATGCATAAAAGTTTGCAAAGAGGAAGAGACTTAAATGGATCAGATAATTATAATATATAAACAGAGACAAGACAGGTTTGGACAGGATGTCAGAAATTAGATGTCTGTAGTGGCCAAGACAGCATTGGAACTAAGCAGTACTTACATCATAGGCTTTTCTTCACAGAACATCACATAATCATCTACCAGGGACAGCATAAGAGCAGCTGACGCTGCTCTAGGACTATGTACCAATCGAAACGGCCTCCACAGGCCTCTTTCAGACCAGCTTTCTGAACATTCTCTGAACTTCATACCAAATGTGTTAGCTGCAGGTATTACTGCCATCTCAAATACAAGTTTGCAAAGTCTCTTGCATTTGCCAAAGTAAAGGATGTTTTTTAAAATACATTAAAAACAAGAAAGTAAGGTTGATTAGAGGACTAATTTTTATTAAAGTCACACATTTGCAAAACTTCAGATTTTCCACTTGTGTTTACTTACAACGGTAGAATACTAGTTGAAGTAATAATACAGCAAAATTAAAGTGATGGCAGCAAGAATGACACAAATGGATCTTCAAGTATGACAGAATAAAAAACCAGAAAACATTTACAATTTTCAAAACAGTGTGCATAGACTTGTAGAATGTACTATTTGAAAAGGAAAAGATTCATTATTATCTGACAAGTCCTCTAAGCATCACAGAAGAAAATCTTAAGCACAAAGATGTAAGGTAAGTGAAAATGATGTTTTCAAGGATATTTTTCTTTGCTCACCAGTGTTCACCACAGAGAACAGCATCACAAGACAGCACATGCACACTCACATCATATTGACACCAAGCAGAGAACAAATAAATAATAATAAAAAATAATCTGAAGTGTACCAACCTGTGCTATATTTTTGTTGAGAAGATAAACTCCATATTCAAACTGAAGCTTCTCCCCTCCTTTTGGATATAAAGGAAATCTGATGGGGAAAAGAAAAGAGGAAAAAAAGCATTTAAGGTGAAATTTTTCAGATGTTTATGTAAAGTTCAAAAAGCCCCAGATTCCTTTTCTGAGGAGGTAAAGACTTAAAAAGCTTCCCTTGCTGACTTCTCCCAGGAACTCCTCCATAGGATGTACTTAGGAATCCTTTGCAACTGCAGTCAATCTGCATTTAAAAACTGATGTCAAAACTCACTTATGGAATTCCATTTTTTAGAGTATTTCAGAGTTTTAAATGACGCTTTATGACTCTCCCAGTGCTGCAACATCCTTCTCACTAAGAAAAGTGTAATTTCAGAAGCACACAGCACAATTCCAGATCCCACATTATCCCTCTGCATTCAGCCAGTCACATTTGGTTAGCTCACTTTCAAACAGAAATCATCTTTTAAAAAAAGGTGTTCTCCAGAAGATATTTGCAGGCTCGCTTACCAGAACAACACTCAGAATAGAAGTGATTCCTTTCAACAAACTTCACACTCACACCACAAGCTTAAGTCACTTACTGCATCATAGGTCACTATGGCCCTTGCAAATATTACATTACTAATCTTCATTCTTCCTATTTAATAAATATTGCTCACCATTTCATACACCCAGATGTAGCACATAGCTTATAAGAACCTAGCACAGCACTGCTGTGCAAGACAAGAAAACGAAAACGTTAGTCCCTACAGTACTGAAACTGTTTGACAGTTTCTGCACTACAGAATATAATTTTTTACATCTGCTTTAGGAATCTCTGCTTAAGTGAAGCAGTTCTCAAACAGCTTTACTAGCTGTACACTGTACTTCTGAGGATTGTCTTTTGATTCCTCCGCACCAGAGGTTATGAGGTCATCATGGTCAATTCAGCAATCTTAGTACAAACTACAATTTCTGTTTATGGGAATTACAACATGAAACAAGCTTTTGCTTTTTCAGGAACCACATCCTGCAGCTCCTAATCAAGATGCTGAATGTATTATCCGCGTAAGTCCCACACTACGGCAAAAACCAGTCTCTCTCAAATACAAGATAACAAATACAGGAGATCAATATGTACTAGAAACAACACACATTCTGGAGAGGTGATTAGGCAAAGTGGATTTTATCATCCATCAGCCCCACAGCAGAGTACATTTGCAACTTTTAAGGATTACATAGCGCCATTAAAGCTAAAGGTTAACAGGTCACGATCACAGCAGATCAAATATTGAGATGTCAGCTTCAGTTTTTATGCTACTTTCAAACTTGCTAGGTCACTTCAAGTTGAGGAACATAAAAATCTCTGTGAATAGTACATATCTAGCTCACCTTGCTTAATAGCTCTATAAATCCAACTAGTTCCCCACACAAGAAAACGAAACCTTTACAAATGAACACATGCTACAAAAATTCCACAACACATTATTCTAAGTGTAAAATACAAAGCAAGAGGAATTTCAATATCTCCAGTTACACTACCCAAACAGACCAGGGGTTAGATTTAAAGGATACCTTCACAATTAACAGTCTAAAACTAACCCAAGTTTTACAATAAAAGCACCATTAGGAATACAAGCCTTGTTTCACTAGAAGGTAGCATTTCATGAAGTCACTGGTAATGGGAACCATGTATTCTATTATTAGACACAGAGCTCTTCGATCCACGCTGTATAGAAAGCAGTAAAAACTAGTTTATGGTGCTCCACTACCATCTCCCACACACAGATTCTTTATAAAGGGAAAATTAGGCTTTTCTGTTCATCATGTTGGTCCTGCTTCTTTGCCAATATTCACATTTCTATCATCCAACTTCCACTAATCAATCTTGAAAGCCTTTAAGCCACATACATCCTCACATCAGCTTTCACAACACAATCGCTTACATGAAAGTCTTGCAAACTGTCAGTGGATGTCTCTGCATTTATGATTCAAGAGAAAAATATTACAAAGTTTTATGCCTCTCTCTTTGCACATTATTTTGCTTGCCCATTAAACTGGTCACAAGCAAAAAACTCCAGGGAGAGGAACCTGAACATTTTATATAGTGCTTCAGTGAGTATAACTGAGCCCAACTGAAACTGCTGCCTCCTTATGTGAAATTCTTGCCTGCTCTATAGAAAAGCATTAACTGTAAGCTTAATCTCTCCCTTTGGCATGCTGCAAAAAGCTGAGTCTGCTGTGTAAGGATTTAGTTACACTAAATACTTTTGAAAAACACTATTTTAGTACACATAACGAAATGCAAAATGGAATCCGCCTGTCCATTTTATTCCAAAGTGCATGTTCCTTCTTTCCATTCTTGCTGATACATTTAGGGAAAAAAATTACTAAGCTCCTTTAAAGCACAACACAGATACCGAGATGAAAAATTTGGAGGTGTGATATGTTTAGTGGAAAGGAGAAAAAACACAAGCTACAAGTATCCTTTGTATAATCATCAGAAAAAATCATCTGAGAGAAGTTATCAAGTACAGGAAATTTGTTCTGTGTACAGAACAGAGCTTAGAAGTTGAGCTCTGGTCCTCAGAGTAGTACTTACACACTCTAGGAAACCATACATCTGCCATGTGAACAGGCAGAAATTATGAACAAAACAGCTTCTGCTCAGTGACAGTCAACATGCGCCTTTCTAAAAATATGTTGATATTTACTTACAACTACAGAATATGACATTTCAATAGCATGTAGACTTCTTAAAATACAGCCCTAACACACCCCGAGTTTACAGTAGATGATCTATTTCTGGATATAAAGAGCCGGGCAATACAGCAATAGCAGTTTTAATAGTGACTCGTAAAGAAGATCTTGGTTCAAAGAACATTAATCTGATGCAAGAAAAAACCAACCATGTTTAGTAACTTGTAACATGTTTACCCTGTTTGGAGCTGTTTCCGTACCTGGCGTTTCCACTGCTTTCAAGACATGTCAGCAACGATAAGAAGGGGGAAAGCACAAGTACTAGGAGTGATTAAGGGAATAACCAGACAGCAGGCACGTGTAAAGGTGGCTTTAGGATCTAGGACAATTGTGCCAAAGATGCCGAAATTAAACAAACCCCACTCCGAATTCAGAAGTTGGAGAACTCTGGATAAGAGTGATCCAAACTGCACACCACACTGATTTGAACCAGATGGTCAATATGTGCCTTTAAGATCCAAGATAACATAAAGAGGATTCTTGATCTTAAAAGATTACATTTGTTTTGGGAGTTTCATGTTTTGCTTATTTAATGCTAAAGGACTGTGACAAACACTAAGTTTTTACCAGGATTTTTGAGTCATATTCTGTTTTATAGGGCTCGCTGGGATACGAGTTAGATGACCAGTGTTAACCAGCTGCATCACACTGCATATTCACAATCAATCACAAAACACATGCAGGACATTTACAGGCACATAGCTCACATGCCCTTCCATGGCATGTTACTTCGGACAAAACTTGTGTTTTTCCATGGTGATTCCATGATGACTGAACAGTTTCTCCCCTAGTGAACCAACACTATTATGTTCAAGACCCAAGTATTCCCAGCCCTACAAGAAGAGATTCTGATTGCCCTTTCTCATGGGTGACAAGAAAAAAAAATTAAATAAAATAAAACCCAAAATAATAGAAGCAGCTAAAAGGCACTTTTAATCATCCCTGAATAACTTCATTTTAGAAGAGCTTAGAATAGAGATGACAATTCATCTGCTCTAACCTTACCTCTCTCATCTTCATGCAATTGACCTCTCTCCCATCTCTCCTGCTTGGAGGGTTCCCAATAACAAGCCCCTCCTCTCTACCTGCAACCTTAATTTCAACAAGTCAACATCAACTGCTTTATTTCGATCCTTTCCCTATTAATTCCTGCCACACCTCCTAAGCAGACATTAACCGGATAAAGAACTCTTCAGCTTAAAACTCGTCCAAGAAAAACTGGCATGGAAGTCAGAAGAAGCACAGGAACAGGTACTCAAAAATCTCTCCTTTTCTATCAAAGGCACCTAATATTCAAATATTTAATCCTATGGAGGATCTGCTGATAGGCAATGAGTAAGGAAACAAGTGTGAGCAGGTGAAAAGAGTTGTGAAAAAGAAAAAGCAAGGCAGAGGTTATGTGCTTTGTTCACAGTTACTCTGATGGGGAAAAGTAACATCAAGCCAGACTTTTAAGTTAAAAACAGGGCTGGAAATCTACCTATACTCCACACTGAAACTACAGAATCAGCACACTACCATCAACAATGGAATTAAGTTTTGAGTTCAAGGACCTCACAACACTTCAGAAATGCTAAGTTTTTGAATAGTTAGTTTCAATATTTGCATTAAAAATGCCATTCTGGTAGTTATCAAGCTTAAAGGTACTCAACTACATCATCAACAGGACTCTCAGGAAGCCGTTACTTTCATCTTTAGCCTAATTAAACTTTATTCTAACATGGTATTTAGTCAAGTAGAACACTTTGTAGACATAAGAAACAAACACATATAATTCTAAAAAACTTAAAAGCAAAATATAATCTCATTACAGTAAATCACATCACAGTTACAAAGACTAGACAGGATACTAAATAATCTACTCTGGTTTAAAAGTCTTTCTATTAAAAAAGAGAAACCCAATATATGCATTGCCAGTCAATATGAAAAACCAATGGTGGCTGGTTATCAGCATTTCCACTCCAGTTGACTCACTCACATGCAAAAAGCTGAACAGAAATCTCAGTGTCAAACCATGGCAAATTCAAATTTTCACTTCAAGAAGTATTCCTGAATATGTCTAAACACATTTGTTGTCTGGAGGCAGTACAGGAGTAGCAGACAAGATTTCAGATGAACACTTTTGGCAGCTGTGCCTGTCTAGGGCCCTGAAGCCACTTCTGCTGGAAGTCGACTCTGTGATTCCTGCAGGAATCTGATCCAGAGGCTGCAGCCCACCCCGTGAGACCACAAACCATCACTCCATGTTCCTGTTCATCCAGACACAAGGAGATCATCTTGTAATCATAAAGCTACAGGCACAAGGAAGCCTAATGTATCACCTCTAAGGCAAGCTTAAACCACCCCGTACTCTCAGCTATGGCGTCTTGGAGTGATTTATTATGCTAGTCTATCCCAAGATCCTCTGCTTATGCCCAAAAGTGGTTGCTGTACCTTTAAGGCCCAAAACCAGAGGTGTGTGAGGCTAAGACGGGAGAGGCTTCTTGCTTTGCTACACGGGCAGTTTGAAGCCTCGCTGCCCAGGCTTCCCGCGGCTCTGTGAAGCATGGTTTTTTCGCTTGGCTGACTTGGTTTTTGGCCCAGGCAAAAAACTTTTCCCTTCCCTGGCTTGGAGAAGCTGGAGTAGCAATCTTTTGGCTGCCTTGAGGTGAACTGAACTGGTTGCTGCTCCGAGACCAGAGGACTGGGACTGGCAGGAGTTGGGGTTGGTCCATTCCAGCCCCAAGCCTCGGGGAGCCGAACTGGGGAGAGAAAGTACACAAAAGGCTCCAGCTAAGCTGTTTCATCTGCCATGACTGCTGTGGAGAAGAGGCTGACACCAGCTCAGCCACTGGGTTTTCCCTTGCTGCTGGAACTCCTCCATGGAAACCACACTTCTCTCAGCATGAAAGCCGGCACCGTGTCGGCAAGGGGTATTCTTCCAACACTGGCCCCATTCTCCTCACGTTTTTTCAGGAGTCTTTGTTCCTCTGCGTGTGGGGCGGAGTGAGTTCTGACGGTTTAGTGTTTAACAGTTATTTACTTTTTCCCTTGCCTTATGGGTGGGCATTCTGTTTGTTAATAAACCATTACTTTTTTTTCACTTTCATCTATTAGTATTCATTTCCTATCGGTGGAAAGGGATTGCTGGAACCCTTTGGAGACGAGGACTCATTCCAGAGGGTCCTCTCTTAAATTTGTCTCAAAACTGAGACATATGGTAACACTTTCCTCTAAACAAACTTCATCCTTCCTTGCAGTAAGAAGATTGTTGAAGTCACCTTCCAGTGTTAATTTAAGCCTTTTCCATGATTCAAGATGTAACAAAGGAGACTGTGCTCATGCTGCTGAAAGTAAGACCGAGAAATTTCAGGAGTATATGTAGAGAAGAGCCTCACACAATGATTTTTCATTTTCATATTTACAGTTCGAGGTGAGATGCCTCCAGTTCATATCCATAATCCATTCTGGTGGGGTTTTTTTCCTTACAAGGAGTATTATTTACTTAACAAAAGAAAGGGTTGCAACCCATCTCTTACCAACTTTTGAATGTATGGACTAAACCCCTGGTTTTCGTAAGACAGCACAGGCAACAATTTGCTAATACAAAGTCTTCAACCAAAACTGCTAATACTGATGTATTTAAAAGCCGTAAAACTGACTACAGAAATCTTTTAAAGTTGCCCACAGATACTGATTCTAGAAAACCAGAGGCCTGCGTCAAAGCTAGAACTACAATTAGACTACTTGTGGTGTTTTAAGCATTAGACTATTCTTACAACTCAAATAAATTGTGCTAAATATTCTACTCTAACCTCTAAAAACTCTTCACTGTCCTACCTTTTCCAGCTGACCCTCAACAAGTACTTATCAGCAATCAAGACCTCATTTAATTTCATATCCCTAGCTCATCTTTAGCTCTTTTACATAGTCACTTCAGTGCTTGATGAACACACAAGAAAATTACTACAGAGTTCTTGGTTCAAGCAGATGGTAAATGTTAGGAAAAGCTGAAGGAATACATGTATTTCAGACCGCAAGTATCTCTTAAAAATTCAAGTCCAAATACATTTACTGTTGTGTTCTGTGATTTATGAACCAGAAATATCACATATGTACCAATATACTGGTGGCCCATTTTTATTGCCTATAACTGCCTATCTTTAACACAAACTATTTTTAAAGCTTAAAAAATTGCTTCATTTTTAACTGCTTTCACCTGCTTCTACTTTGGTATTACACCATATGTTTTAGATCTTTTATTCTCTCTTCTGTTCCGACCTCTGCCATATTCTAAAACATATTAAAGTCTCAAAGTTTAATCTCTATTTCAGAAAGCTCTTAAGGGAAGAAGTCAGTAAAATAATGATTTTTACACATCACATCTAATTGTCTTCCACAGGCTGAAGTGTGGCACAATTTAAGTATCATATTGCATCTCATTTGGCAAATCTAAATAAAATTCAAAATCTAGTTTGGAATCATGTTAGAGAGCCTTAATTTTCCAAGTGATTCAGAACTTCAAGGACCAGTAATATTTGCAGCTTTACAAGCTAAATTAACAGTAAGGCCACTTATGCTTTAAGAACACTTAACTATCACAAAATGGTTTGTGTTGGAAGGGATCTTAAAACCCATCTAGTTCCAGCCCCTGCCATGGGCAGGGAAACCTTCCACTAGATCAGGTTGCTCAAAGCCCTTCCCCTGCACACTTCCAGGGATGGGGCAGCCACAGTTTCTCTGGACAACCTGTGCCAGGGCCTCACCACCCTCACAACCAAGAATTTCTTCCCAATATCCCATCTAACCCTGCCCTCTGGCAGTGGGAAGCCATTCCCCCTTGTCCTGTCCCTCCAGACTCGCATCCAAAATCCCTCTTTAGCTCTCTTGGAGCCCCTTTAGGCACTGGAAGGGTCTCTGAGGTCTTCCTGGAGCCTTCTTTTCTCCAGGCTGCCTCCAGAGCAGAGGGGCTCTAGCCCTTGGAGCATCTCCATGGCTCCTCTGGATTCACTCCAGTAGATCCACATCCTTCTGGATGCTGGACCCCAGAGCTGGAGGCAGCACTGCAGGTGGAGTCTCACCAGAGCAGGACAGAGGGGAAGAATTCCCCCCTCAACTGGTGTCCAAGCCGTGGGATGAGCTCAGCACACGGTGGGTTTCCAGATGCCAGTGCACATGGCCAGGGTATGTCCAGTTTCTCATCCACGCACACTCCTAAGGCAAGTCCTTCTCCTCAGGGCTGCTCTCAATCCATTCTCTACCCAGCCTGAACTTGCGCTTGGGATTACTACGATCCTCGTGCTGCACCTTGCACTTGGCCTGGTTGAACTTCACGAGGCTGGCACAGGCCCACCTCTTCAGCCTGTCCAGATCCCTCTGGATGCCATCCCTTCCCTCTAGCACCAGGTAGCTTGGTGTCATCGGCAAACTCCATCTCACTGTCCATGTCACTGACTAAGAAGTTAAACAGTGCTGGTCACAATTCCAAATTGTGAGAGCACCAATCATCACTGCTGTCCATCTGGACATCAAGATATTACCCAGTAATTAACTGAAGATTAGAATCCTTGTCCAAAAACTAAATGAAGCTGACACCACTGCACTTTCACATCACCATATTTACACTATCTTTGATACTTCCTGCCAAACTGCATCAAATTTGTCAGAGAACAAACTTAACCTGGCTTTTTCTTTCACTTCTCATTTTCAAGGACAGTAAGCAGAATAATTGCAGAGGGGTGGCTGGAGAGCAGACTTGGCAGAATGCAGACGAAACCCAATTATTCACTATTATACAGATAAAGAACTGATGTAATTTCAGTGACTGTAAGTCACTGGTGTGATAGCAGTCATCCATCAGATCTAGGGGACAACTGTGCCTCACACAACACTACTAAAAATGGGTCAGTTAAGAAAACGAGTTTCAAGCTTAAGCCCACTGATAGGACATTCTATAGGATAGGACTAAATAGCCCATTCCAGATAAGATAATAACCTGAAAAAGTCGCAAGTTCTTGCTTGATATGTCTGAAGTATGAGGAGTGTACAAGAATAGGTTACAGGAAATAACTTTGAGTTATTTCAGCCTCATCCCCTTTTGGGGGTCTGCAAGAGGGGGCACGCAGGGGAGGAAAGAACTAGTGTTTTCCCTCCAACCTAACCGCATCCTGTTTGCTCATTCTAACACAATGTCATATGCAGAGGAGCAAGCTTGTGTTATTTAAAAGTCCTGGGGCTTCTGTGAACCAGAAGAAATCAAACCCTGAAAGCCTTTTGAATGAGAAGGACTGCCACTGGTCACTTGAAATCATGATTCTCCAGGACACTTAAAATCAAATACTGGGACAAGTAGGCTGCTCAAGAGCCACAGATACCAAAATACCCAGCATTCCCAATGTCTTAGCACTCCAACTGAAGATCAAGGCACAAGCAGCTTTGGCTGCACAGCTTTAAAACCTGTTTCCTTCTCAGATAAGCAGCATCACAGTTCTATCAGCTTCAGAGCAGAGACCGCACAGATCTTCAGAAGAAGACCCAAAATTAAATGAAAAGGCAGAAAAAAGGATTACAAGCATGGATTTTGCTTGTTACAGATTAAGACATAAATATGAGTCACAAATCACAAGTGCATTCAGTTGGGTTACCAACAGGTTTTGAGTTCCTACTTAACAGAAAAGGCTACACTTGTAAAACAAACTTGACGACAAAAATACAGACTGTCAAGAGGAAAAAGCATATCCTGATTCAAGCTTTGCACAATACATAGATAATTATTTTACTGGGAAAGGAAAACATTAGCAGTTTAGCTTTTTGAAATCTATTTTCAAAATGCCTATCTGAACAGTTTAATGATGATAACTGAAAGCCAAAGCATTCTTCTGTGGTAAGTGTAACTGCTGTGACCTTGCTCGTGGAGAATGCACAATAGCTTCAGTATGTACAGACTGTAGAGAGAAAATAAAAGCAAAGACCCAGATTATGAAAGGCAATTCCTGATAAAACAGTCACCAATTTATACAAGAGGGTATCATTCTATTGCTTCAGTAAATAACTCTTTCAAACACCTCAAAACTACAGCAAGGAATCCATGGAGCCAGTGACACTGATGGCTTTTTGTAAATTGGGCATTTCCCTTACATATTTCAACTTGGATTCAAGGCTTGCACCATACAAGCCATCATGTATATCACAACACATGGACTATCTGTAAGGACAAAGCAGACAACCTTGCTATTAGAACTTTAAATCTCCCTGCCACTGAAGGACCATTTTTAACTAGAAGACACTTTATACAGGTCAAGTCCCTGCTTATTTAAGAAAATGAAGTAACGTTTTGGAAAAAAAAAATCTCAACAGGAGTATAGTGTTCCAACGGGAGTTGGACTAGTATGTCTTCAGAGACATACTAGTCTCATTAAGACTAGTATGTCTTCAGAGAAACATTTCTCAGCTGGAGATGTCCAGGGTGTGGCGAGGCAGTCCCCCAAGTCAAGAAGGTTATCTGCTCTTTTGCATAAACTAGAAAGATCTCTCCCTTTTCCACGGCCTCACAGATGCATTGATGCCAGGCCGATATGACAGTGAAAGACTGCTGTAAAGAGAGATTATGCTGGTATTTGTATGGCTCGTAGACACCATACTTTACAAGGTATAAAAGAATCACTGTAACACACACAAGTTGGAAAAAATCTATACACCTCAAAATGTGAGAGGATTTGGACCCCTCAAGCTGGGATGCTGGCTTNTCTATATTGTGCACTGTATAACTCACTAGTGAAACCTCATTACCCTGTGTAGTTAGCAATTGGCATATTTGAGCCTATTACTGACGGTGGCACAGCGTTTTGTTACCCTGTGTAGTAAGCAATTGGTATATTCAAACCTATTACTGATGGTGGCACAGTGTTTACCCTGTGTAGTTAGCAATTGGTATATTTAACCCTATTACTGATGGTGGCACAGTGTTTATTAATGTCTTGTTACCCTGTGTAGTTAGCAATTGGTATATTCAAACCTATTACTGATGGCGGCACAGTGTTTAACAATATTCCTTTTGTTTTATCCCTGTGTAGTTATAGTTTATTTTAAGTCTTACGTCTGTTTTGTGTCTGTTAATAAATAATTCATTCTATAATAGATCGAATCAGCCATCATTAAAGAACCTATGAATGAGAGTGTGTCTTGGGGTGCTGGCCACCCTCGATAACGTGACTGCTTGCTGCCAGTGGCCTGGACAAAAGGCAGGAACTGATTTAACCCACATATTCCATTCGTAACATGGGGTCAGTGGTCTCATCTACTGCAGTAAACAAAATCTGCTTTCTCAGACTGGCCAGGAGCATGTAAAAACTTCTAGTTCCCAAAAAGAGTGTTAACAGTATTTAAATTTATTAAACAACACCTGATCTAATTCTTAATCTATGCACAGCAATATCTGCTGACCCAATGAAGGCAAAAGCATTATTTTGCTAATCAAGAATCAAATACATCAGGATTCTAGCTGAATATCCTTAAGAACTGTAGAATGTAAAAATACAGTTCAAGGTAAGTTCATGGCAAAAAGCATTCTTTGAGCAATATAGCTGAACACTTAACACACACTCAATCTATCCCAAAGAATCAACATTTCTTTACAGCTATTAGATTTCTCAAGCAACCATCTCCCTCCATTTAAGTTTGCCAAGATTTCTACCCAAAGCTGCTATTTCATTATCTCAGCCAAAGTACCAAATATGATTAAAGACTTCTCAATTGTGTTGGAAAATCTTAATGTCAGTGAAAAGTTATTCTTCACTTGCTTGTCTTCTGATTTCTCAGACTGCTTTGTTTGCAAGTGGCTTATCTGTTACCAGGCACAGAGCAATAACCACTTTAGTGCTGTTGTACTAGGTCTATTACAGTTGAAATGATGATTTTCCAATTCTTCCAAACTGGAGAAAGGCCACAATAGTGAGGACCACCTACAGATTATCCTCATTCAACAAGTGGATTGCAAATGTTCTAAAATTATCTCTAGGCCAGTTCAGCAACACTTATCTCCACTTCAATGCAAATCCAGCTTGTCACACTTAAAAGAAATTAAAGACAACACATTGAGAAAGATAATTTGGAAGCAGTTTTGGAGCAGAACTGGCAAGGAATCCCATATGTTTTCTTTATTCTGAGGCCTGAAAAGAAATTTTTTACATCAGAACTTCTACTGTCAGTAACTCATTTTGCATGATTTAACACTGTGTGAACCACACACAACATAATGCAAGTTTTCCTGAGCAGTGCACGTGAGTAGATCTAAAATACAACACCAACATACCAAAAGAACTGCTTGAGTACGTGCAGATTCAAAATATGTCCTGCCTGTTTTACTTAATCTGAACTTCCCCACTTCTCTGAAGGTTCTCTAAATTAATGAAAAGCATCCCAAACTGGAGTAATCCAGTCTGCTGGTTTGAGTTCAAGGTTCAGTCAATAAGCCATAGAGATACATCAACACTCCTGACACGCAAAGGTGCTGCAGACCTTGTACATCCACTTTAGCTGTATTAGGACAAACTCACTTATGGCTCTGCATCCTTAAGGAATCCAGAACCTCTCTGAAGATCCAAGAAGGGCACCTGTGGTTCATGCTTGATACGCTCTTCAGTTGCAACAAGTCTGCAGTGTCCCAGTGGAGGGTGACCCGGTTTATTTATTTATACCTTTGCCCTTCCCACAAGGGGTACAGCGATGAAATCAAACTGATACCTTTAAAGTATCAGAACCCCGAGAAATCAAACATCAAGACAAAAACTGACTAATCACTGCAATCTTCTGGCATGCTTGAGTTCTCAATAATGATCAAGCTGAGCTGCAGAAAAAGACAATTTTGAAGTGTAACTTCACATCAGAGAAGTAGTTTCCAGGAAATTACTTCAGGAACAAACCTATCCCTTGTAGCTATATTATTATTTAGCTGTATTATACAATTTTGATCCTGTTTTCTGTGAGGAGACAGTAGTGCAACAGACAGATGTTTCCTATTTTAATGACAACAGTAGGTGTTCAGACAGGACAAGTAACCCATGGCAGCACCCTCAATTTCACTCCCCCTTACACCATTACATACAACTTTTGGTTCCTGAGGTACTTCAAAGTCATAAAACAACTGCAAAAATGCCAGATGCCTCTGAATGCACATGCCCCAGACTTGCACTGCAGCTGTTTGAATCCTTTGGCCTGTTGGTGTCTGTATTTGTCAAGCAGAGTGAAAGAAAAAAAAATCAAATCTTTCTATAGATTATAAAATGCCAAGGAAACCTTTACAGTTATTTACTGTTATCTCAGATCAAATAATGCCAAATATTCCCACAAAAAATGCACCAGACTAGATCAGCCTTCTTCCATTACTGTCCGGGTCCTGTTTGGTTTTTATCTTTAAATTTTATATATATTTTTGACCTTTATAGCACTGAATAACAACAAGTTCAATATTTAAACATACAACACTAAAAATAGCCCTTCTTGGAGATCAGACAACTCTGCAATGCCTTTAAGTGCTCCAGTAGCTATGCTTGAAAACAACAATGTTCTTGCTACCTTTTAAATATAAAACCTTTTTAGGCATGTTTTCTACCTCTTCATTTTTTTCCCCCAGCCTGAAGTATGACACTGAGGTGGCCACTTTCTTACTACTGCTAGTTTTCTAATCCTCCCTTAACACATTTTGGTGGGAAGAAGGTATAGCATGAGTCAGATTGCGTGTACTATTTGATTTCTCTGCACTATTATTACACAAAAATAATGTTAGTAAAACTATTTCTTGAAACGGTTTCCAGTTCCATGTTACCTAGCAGGGAAGTAAGAGTTCTTGAAAATCTTTTAAAAGACACAGTAGGAGTTACAGTGCAAAAATTCAACATGAATAATTGCTCTGAATGTGCATTTCACTTGTCCAGATACACAAAGCATACCAGAAAGGTGATTAAACCTAAAAAAAAAACCGATTATTTTTCTTAGAGGAATATATATATTTCCAAATTTATACTAAAAAATACTACGACATCAGCAGCAACACCAACACAGGGAATTTCACAAAGTATGTCTCACTCCAGACATAACAATCCTTATTTTGCCCCAAGCTGGGAGTCATTCTTTAGTAAAAAATCTGAGAGCATGTCGCTGTCGAGACGAACAAACTCACAAGGACTCGGGGAAGGAAAGTGGAAAAAGAAGTAAAAAGTTTATTTTAAGGCAGACACACATCCTTTTATAGGCCTTAAGAATGTTATGATTCACATCACCTGTTAATTGGCTATTGAATCAATACAATACACCCATTGGCTACATTAACTACAACATTCTATTATTATTAAAACAACAAGGCAAAAAACACCAGGTGCAAGGTTGCTGTTAAATTCTTTTCCTATGTTTACAGTTCTAGCTCTTGTTTCTCACGGGTAGAAGCGTACTGTACTAAGATCTATTTCGGAGCTAGCAAGGCTGGTAGGCCTGCTATACTTCTCCACAAGAGCAGACTAACAGAAGCATTAAATCCAGGGCTTGACAGACACATTATCAGAACATATCAGAAATAGTTTCACCTCAGCATTCTCACTGTGTTGACAAGCATGTGATGCAGTGTTAGGTTTCAGTTCCACCAGAACAGTGCCAAAGAGTTCAGGTGGTTTATTCTGCAAACATGCTTGATCATCACTGGAGAGAGGAACACGTTGTTGTCCTAAGTAGCTTAAATTTGGGAGTTACATACCCATAAAATCATAGAATTGTTAAGGTTCTTAGATCTTTAAGAACATCTCAAATCCAACCACTCACCCAGCACTGCCAAGGCCACCACTAACCTATGTCCCCAAGTGCCACATCCACACGGCTTTTAAATCCCTCCAGGGATGTTGACTCCACCACTGTACCAGAAAGACTGTACCAGGGCTGGACAACCTTTTCAGGGAAGAAATGGTTCCTAATATCCAACCTAAAACTTCTCTGGCACAATTTGAGGCTGGTCCTCTCATCCTGTCACTTGTTAACTGGGAATAGAAACCCTCACGTGGCTCCACCCTCCTGTCAGGGAGTTGCAGAGAGTGAAAAGCTCCCCCCTTGAGCCTCCTTTTCTCCAGGCTGAGCTCTGCCAGCTCCTTCAGCCTCTCCTGGTGCTCCAGACCCTTTCCCATCTCCATTCCCTTCTCTGGGCATGCTCCAGCCCCTCAACATCTTTCTTGCTGGGAGGGGCCTGTAGCAGGACATCTCCCCACCACAAGAGTTTATCTGTTGTTTGTTAGCTGATGAAATAACTCAGGGCATCTCACGCCCCATGAGTTTGCTAACTGGTGAAATAACTCAATCAGGACAGTTTGCCTTGTAGTGAGCTACTTCAGTGCCATGGGATTACCGGCCTCAGTTGACAGTAAACATCTTGCTGTGGAAGTGAGATGGGAAAAGATAAGCTGGAATTTCTGACTGACAGACACTCCACAAAATATAAAAGCTACACCAAACTTTCACAAAGCATAAATCTTCTGCACATTCCCTGGAAACATGTGGGGATCTCTCCCCAAAGTTTGGGATGCCTGCTTTGTGGTTACTCCTTCAAGGGTTGAGTGAAAGGACTCTGTGTACACTATCGACAATTTGGTGGTAAATTACATTGACTCCTAATTTATACTACTTCTTCACTAGCTTTTATATAGTACCTTAATGTCGTGCACTGTTTTATGTAATCTACTAGTAGTTCTTTTGTTTAATAGTGTAGTAAGTAACTTTGTTTAAGGCCTCTTGTCTGTTACCTTCTGTCTATTCAATAAATAACTCATTTTATAATAGACCTAACTGGCCATCCTTAAGAACTTGCAAGCCACAGCGATTTAGGTGCAGGTCACCTAAGTAGAGCTGCTGCCAAAAATTTGAGCCTAAGGCAGGGCTTGTCTAAAGCTCTCACTCAATCCATAACAGGGCCCAGGACTGGAAGTGCCTCAGCAGTGCCAAGCACAGGGGGACAGTCACTGCCCTGGTCCTGATGCCACAGCAATGCTGGTACAGGCCAGGTGCCATTGGCCTCTTGACCACCCGGGCACACCTGGGCTCATGTTCAGTCACTGTGGACCAGCACTCCCAGGCCTTTCCCAGATTTCCAGCCACTCTGCCCCAAGCCTGCAGTGTTCCATGGGGTTGTGGTGACCCAAGGGCAGGATACAACCCTTGTCCTTGTTGAACCTCATACAACTGGCCTTGTCCCACCAATGCAGCCTGTCCAGATTCCTCTGCAGAGCCTTCCTGCTCCAGCAGGTCAACACTCCCAGCAAACAGTGTCCTCTGCAAACTCACTCGAAGTGCACTCATTGCTTTGAAATCTTTCAGACTCCAGAACTTCTGAGAATTCTTTCTTCCTACATATTGGATGCACTCTGGAGATGTTGAAAGAGACCACTGAAGAAGTGCATTAATGAGATATTTAGTAAAAATCAGATTCTTTCCTTAGCATGGTAATTCAAAAAGTCATAAAAGTAGACTTAATCAGAGAAAACTTTGAGCATTTTAGTAGTACCAAAATTAGTTTTTGGAATACAAGAGGGGAACAGTTATTGAACAGATTATAAACACTAATATCTCTACAATTACAAGGCTGACCATATACTATATGCTACTGGCAGTCATTCTGTACCTCATTCTACGTTCAGTACTGTGGCCAGACAAGTGCTAAGTTCTCATCCGTCACAGCCTACTCCTAAGTCCCAATAGAACAGTAATTGTAGTAGACAAAATTTAAAGATCTCAAGGTTCTCATAGGAGTGACCTGGATCATGCAAGTAAACCAATCTGAAGCACATGAAGCCATTTCCCAGAAGTTACTTACATCCTGAAAGTTCTGAAAATATTTAACCAGCTCAATAGGAGGCTTAGGAAAGTTGGTAAAGAAACTTGGAAGTGTAGCAACACCTTTATACAGTGTAACTTTAAAACCAAACTTCTGTACTTATGAATTTGCACTTGAATGAAAATCTCAGCTATTCCCCTCAGAGCACAATTTCTAGAAACTCCTAGTAAGGACCTCAGGGAAACTCTGCAATTAAAAAAAAAAGAAAAAAAAAAGAAGCCAAGTAAAATGTTTAACCTGATCAATAATGTGTTATGGTAAAGATCAAATACAGGAATTACTCAACAATTTATATTGGAGTTTGAAAAGCTGCTAAATCTGAAATAAAGAAATTCAATAATGCATGTTAATTGCTGTGCTCAATCAGAAGAAACATGAGCTATTAGTTTAGAAATAAAATTGCCATTTAAGTCATTTGAGGTTTTTCCGTAATAACCAAAGACCTTAGGGTTGGTAGGATTGTTTCTTCAAGAGTTGGGAAGAGAATACCTCAGGCAGGAGCTAACCCTAAAAAATCTTCCACAACACAGGTAAATATCCCAACAGGGATTCATATACTTAGCTAAACTTTCTCCTTTTCAGAAATCTGTTGTGAAATCAAGTATTAAGTCACAAGAGTTTGGAAAGCCTGAAGGACTAAACCTTCCAATCTGTCTCAGAGAACAGGAAATCGGATTTATCTTTATACACCCACACACAAGCAGCTCTACTACTCAGAAATTTCTTTTCAAGATATAAATGTTCTAGTTTGGAACCCTTCTCAAAGTGATGCACAGGAAGGAGTATGACCACATGCTTCGAGAACTACACTGAAGCAAAACAGGTCAATGTTCTATTAAGGTACCCAGGAAGTGTTTGCACAAGTTATTAAAACAGTATCAAAATTACATTGCAAGACATAATTATATAGTTGTATTTTATGGTGTTAAAACAGGAAGACCTCGGCAAGTTTAAATCTTAAGGCAAATTATCTTGCCTGTCCTGCCAAAAGTCACTAATCTTCTAAAGGAAATCACACACCTCTGAGCATCCCGATACTGTCAAGCAAGCACAATAAAACTCTTTCATCTTGATTTGGATTATGAGGAATTAGTGTTAAAATGCTGTAATACTTTGACTGCATATTTCTAAAGAGAAGAATTTGGGTTTTCACAGCTTCCTTTCCACAAATAAATTCTCCTCAGTCATTTCCTTTGCTGCTTCTTTTTCAAACTTCTGTGGAAAAAAAAATTTACTGGTGCTGCAAGCCCAACTGCAGCCATTCATACACACAGAGAGTCACAGAATCCCAGAATGGTTTGAGTGGTAAGGGACTTCGTGCTCATCTTGTTCCAACCCCCTGCCATGGGCAGGGACACCTCCAACTAGACCAGGTTGCTCCAAGCCCCATCCAACCTGGCCTTGAACACTTCCAGGGATAGGGAGTCCGTAACCTCTCTGGGTAAACTTTGCCAGTGCCTGGAATTGGAACGGAGCGGTTGGCCTCCCCCAGCTGTTCAGTGTTGCATTCCTGGGAGTTCAGTGGTTGCAGGCTACAAAGTGAAGCTTAACCAATAATTGCCACTACTTTCATATTAGAGCACACAGGTGCAAAGACAGTGAGAAAATAGGCAAAGTTCCAAAATGCAGGAGAAGGCATTCAGAGAGTGAATTTAAAGACAGCAAGATAGTTTCCCAGAAGAAAAACAAAAACAGTGTAGCTACATGTTGAAAGACAATGATTACAGAATAAACAAAAAGCTCTTCATTGAATACTCAGCTGATTTACAGTAGATAGCAGGTTACTGTGCTTTTTCAATTGATTAAAAACCTTTGTGTTAAAAGAAAGCTATTTATTTTCTCACATTTATCAACTCTAGCACTGGCAGCAGCTCGCCAGTGAAGCTAGACTTGCTATCTGCAGTTTATTCCCAAAGCCAGTAGCAAAACATAAAAGGCAAGTTTTCCAAATAGAAGCCAAAACTCATGAAACACTAAGAAACACTTTTTAAGTTTTTCTAGCATTACTGGAAGCCAAATCAAAGCCATATATGTGCCAACAGACCCAGAACAACAAAGCTGAGTTACTCTATTGCAACCCAGAATTCCAACAAGAGAAACTCAATGACTGTACCATGGCTACTGAAAGCAGTAACAAGTTACTTCAAATTTCATGTCACCTCAGACTACCCAAAACTGTTCAAGGTGCGGTTTTTTGGTGTTGATTTGTTATTTTGAAAAAAGTACATGAGTGTATGTATTTACAACATACTCACTCTCGTTCTTTCTCCGTCAGCTTGTCATTGATATTATCTTTGATTGTAGACCGGGAGCCCTTGTGAATTATAGGATACCTGAGTGGCACTTGTAAGAAGAAGGATATCATGGAAACCAGGTGAGCAGTGTAGCCCAAGGCAACAGCAATGCTTCCATCATCTTTTGCTGTCAATGACAAAAAGATTCCATTATTAATTAGATCCACTGAATCCTAGTATTCATCCTTATTACTCAGAGAACGACAATTAATGTAGATCTCAGAAGTCAGAACTCAAGAACAGAAGGAGGCCTGGAGTTACTTTGAAGAGCTTTACAAGCGTTTGCACTTCACTGTTTCCCTCTTGTGACAGGGCACAGAAAATGGGTGATGGCTTGTTCTGCTGCAAATTTTACTTTCAAAGCTACACTACCTGGATAGGGGAGAGTAAAGAAGAGCCAGGAAAAGTGAAACAAAATTCCCAAGACAAAACTCAAATATTAAGCTTCTGCATTTCTCTAGATGGAGTTGACACGTGTGACTGGGGTCAGGGGAAAGCTGCATTCCTCCACAACTTTATTCATGAGTGAGATCAGCTGGAGAAACACCGACCCCAGGCTATGAACTCTGTTCTCTGCCAATAACTGGAAAAACTTAGATTAACACATTATTTTAAAGTATCATTTTTAATTTGATATTTAAGGTTTCAACCTTAAAGCTTCACCTGCCAGGAATGCACACAGGTCTTGAGATTCAAATTACAACTTTTAGCCACATAAGGGATTTTCCTTTCTCTGTTTTTAATTCTTTTTAAGGGATACAAACAGCACAATAATCATTCCTTCTGATTCATCCACGAAACAAGCTAAACAGAGGACCTTCAAGAAAGCTTATAATGATATTCAACAATCACTATGAAACCATACTGAGATCTATTAGAGCCTGACATGATACATGTATTTAAGTTACACCCCTTTCAAAATGGATTTTGTAAAAAAGGTTCAAAATTTGCTGCAAAACTGGCTTTTTAGGGATTTATTTTTTGATCCTTCAGATGCTTAATTCTTTAAAAGATAATATCTACTGAGTCTAAAAAAGATCCATGCATGACATCTGGGTTTCAAATTTAATGCATATTTCACTAAATTGAATGCCTAGTACTTCTTCCTCACAATACAATACTTCTAGAGACTTGGATAAAGAACTAGTAATTCTTTTGCAATTAATTAACACCAGGAAACTGACAATGGGTCAAAAGATGGCACACCACTCAAGAGTTACCAAACTGAGTTCATTACCACATCTAGTGAAATTGGGAAAACAAGCCAATAGACTGATTTTTGTCCTATTGACAAATTAACGTGTTTTAAAGATTATTCCTCCAGTACTCTAGCATCCAATATATATATTATTAGTACAAGTTAATTACTATGGGGTGACTTTAAAGACTTGGACAATCAATAGATGTTTTTGCTCAAGAAACCAGAGCAAACAACTACCAGGAGCAAGAAATCCGCAAGGAGATTTTAATAAATTTCCAGTTCACATCAAACATTTGTAGATAAATGCATGCAGTTACCTGTACAACTGTTATACAGGCAGGCACATGATATATTTGCTTCTGCAATAGGATGAGGGTTGACAGTTAAAGTAGAAGGTGACTTGGAAGGTACTCCATACTGTCAGAGAGGTTTAAAGTCTTTTTGCAAGGTATGTATTTGGCAAGTTCACCAGCAACTACAGCAAACCAAATGGGGATTCACACCTGTTGCACCACCAAGATTTATGGACTAAAAGTAGCCACGATGGAGTTTTAGGTCAGACAAATATTTTCCAGAATCACTGAGTTTGGAAGGCACCTCTGGGAATGGCAAAGTCCTCAACACCAGGTCAGAGAAGGTTGCCCACAGCAAGTTACCAAGGACTGTATACAGATGGGTTCTGAGCATGCCCAAGGATGGAGACTCCACTGCCTCTCCAGGTAACCCATTCCAGTGTTTCAATATGGAGTCTTAGAACACAAAGGTGCTTTACTAAGAGTCAAGAGAAACCTCCTTTGCTTTAGCTAGGAAGTAGCAACAAATAATTCTTACGTTTTCTCCTAGTCTGGATCTTTCTGGTCAAATATTTGGGCCCCAAGTCACTGCTACCAGTTTTCTTAATTTTGTAAAGTTTAGAAGCAGTGTTAACTGTAGCAACTACATTAAGAATATGCAGCTACCTTGAAAGTCTTCAGAATTAGGAAGCTTGACTCCACAAACAAAGTAATCCTTTTGGTTATTCTGTAAGTTTAAAATCAACAGTGGAAAGTGAGAATGGAACAATAATATCCAGAAAACCAAATCCTGCATAAAACACAATGACAACAAAGCTAACAAAAAAAAATAAAACAAAAATTAAAAAATTAAATATTCAACTAAACTTGTGTCAGCAGTGACTGACATAGTATTTTAATCCACATCTCATATAGTTCAAAAAATAAATGCAACTTTTTTAAAGAGTGAAGAGCTTCATGTTAATCAATTCATTATATGAAAGATTTTGAAGGTCAACATTTTAACATCTCTGTGCACTCAGCTAGCCTACTGTTAAGGTTACTTTATGTAATTGCACACAAAATGGAAAACATCCATTAAATTACAGCTATTCTATTTTAATAGTGGAGACTGTGTAGAGCTGTTGGCATAAGTCCCCTCCCTGTGAAGTTTGTAATCTAAAGACCAAATGTAAGAAAAAGCCAAAATAAACAGGACGAGTAAAGAGCAGATTCCATCACAAATAAAGCATGACACTTGCAGTGTAATAAATATGAAGTCCATTTCATATTGACCAGATTTTTAGGATGTTGAAAACATACCAGGTCAATAGGGTAGATGTAGGATAGCTCCGAAAGCAGCTGCTTGCATCGAATAGTCTGCTGGGCATTTGTCTTCAAAAACTGTTCTCTTTGGGGAAAGAGATCCCAAAACCATTATTTTCTTCAAAAGCTCCAAATAAAGGTATCAAGCTCTCATATCCCTTCTGCAGTTTTCCAACTATTACCTCCTCTCCTCCAAAAAGCTATGTAATTCCACCCAAAAAATAATATGGCAGACAAAGTTAATTTTTGTTTTCAGTTGTAGCATACATTATAGACATATTTTGACTTAAAGAATCAGGTATTACAAAGCTGTGTTACACTGAAACAGACCTAAAAGTCCTATCAGAGTCTACATATACAACCGAGCATCTGTTTTCTTCTCTTCTAGACTTGCCACTGGTAATTATCACTTTAGGTATCTACAGATTTTAGCTGGGGTGTCTTAACAGAAGTTTTAGAGCAACATGAGGAAGAATTTGGTGCCAGAAGTCCCATTTTCAATGGCCTACTCTCAAGCTTGTCTTTTTTTTTCCAATTAAAAAATAAACATAGGTCCTTTTACCTCTTAGCAGTGCACTCCTTTCTTAATTCATACAGAGATTCATTATGCTCTTCAAGTTTCTGGTATTCAGTCCCAAATGCATTTTCTAAGCAACATGAGGAATCAGGAAAAAAAATAGTATCAAGTATTTTCTTAGTTATCCGAAATTTTAAAAGTAGATACTGACAAAATGCTGGCAATAATCCTCCACTTACTCTTACCCGCCCATTTTCCATATTATGCTCCCAAACTAGGGAATGCCAGCACAGGAGGAACACCTGTCTTCATGCACTACACACCATTCGCCAGCCAAATACAACCCATCAAATTTCATCCTCCTTTAATACCTATTCCTCTCACAAGCACACAGTGCAGTAATTTGGTTATGGCATCTCAATACTCGCGTAGCCAGAATAAAGTCCTTGGTAAAAAAAGATCATTTTTAGTAGTGACTCATTACTTTAGACTCAGCTAAGTGTTGAAAACAAAAAATCCGGCAACAAGATCAAACATGTATGTAGATTAGCCTTGGTGAGCCTTGAGCAATCAAAGATGCAGTGATACAGCATTTCACTATACGAGACTTACCCAGTAAAGGATGATACCAAGAAGACTGAGGATTTCATCTGTCTCTTACATAACAAAATATAAAGAGGGATTGTTGTCTTCTAACACTTAAAATCCAAATCACAGGTACAGTAATTTCCCTCATGACATTATGAAGTCCCTTTATCAAGGCAATGTTTACTTTACTACACTGCAGTTCTTCTGATTTTCTCATAAAATGTCAATTAAGCACAGATTTAAGATTGTTTTAGAGAGGTGTCATAGCAAGAAGTTATTTAGAGACAAGATACCAGGAACTGCTGTCCAAAACTCAGTATAACATAGATGGTGAAGAAATTATACTTGGCTGCAAATTTCAGATAAAGAAAAAACACAAGCACATTAGAGCCAGACAAAAAATAAAAATAGAAAAGAAACCAGCACTTTCATTTTGATCACCATGATCATAAATTAGGCTATGGTTTCTATGCTTACCTCTGTCAAGCAAAGTACTTTTTTGCTTATGCAACAAGGCTACTTCTTGACCAAGTGCCTTCTTCTGTCTTTCCAGTTCATTACGTAGCACCAGGATCTTCAACTGTAAACATTCACTCTCCTTTTTCTATTGGAAGAAATACAGATTTTTTTTATTTAATAAAACAGTTTTTCTGCACAAGAGCAGTTTCATAAAAGAGGTGATAGGAGGAAAGAAAAAAAACAAACAGGACAAGACTAGCACCTGTCTGACTAAAAAGTGAGTTCATAGATTACCACAGGAAACAGATTCCCAAAGACTCTAATAATTTTGCTGCTTTGGAAGGAAAACAACTCAGCTGTGTCCCACAGTGTTTGTTCATCTTGTGGGATGCATCTCCTCTCTTGAGCCTAGAGCAGAAATTAAGGAGAGGTGCTTCAGCAAGGACATAAAAACTAATAGCAGAGCACTAGCAGCAGGACAGGCATTCATTCTCTGGCTAAGGGTTCACCAGCAAGCAGGAAGGTGAGCAATAAGGAGTCTATACTAAGTAGAGGCAGGAGCTGGAAAAAGGCTGGCGATGTTCAAGCTGCACTATTATCAATTCCCAGCTTCAGGATGATGAGGAAAAAAAGGATACAAAGAAAAGGCTGAGAGAGCTGGGGGTGTTCAGCCTGGAGAAGAAAAGGCTCTGGGGAGAACTTAGAGACCCTGCCAGGGCTTCAAGAGAGCTGGAGAGGGACTTCGGACAAGGGCCTGAAGGGACAAGACAAGGCAGAATGGCTTCCCACTACCGTAGGGCAGGGTTAGATGGGATACTGGGAAGGAATTCTTCTGTGTGAGGGTGGTGAGGCCCCGGCACAGGTTGCCCAGAGAAGCTGGGGCTGCCCCATCCCTGGAAGTGTTCAAGGCCAGGTTGGATGGGGCTTGAAGCAGCCTGGTCTAATGGAAGGTGTCCCTGCCCATGGCAGGGGCTGGAACTGGAGGAACTTCAAAGTCCCTTCCAACGAAAAACATACTAGGATTGTATGATATATTTTTGCTCACAGATATTTAAAAATGAAAAGTCTTTTCAAGGAGGGACAAGGATATTCATAACTAAAAAGACGATGATTAAACAGTCAAGATAGCAGCAGAAGGCAAAGAAACTCTGGGTTGAAGTGACTCACAGGAGATTTTATATTGCTCCTTAAGGAAAGTGACTTCTTTGCCTCTTCATCTACAAAGCAAGCCTTGTAATTAGAGCCGGTAAACAAACTCCCATTTTTTTCCATTTTGTCAAATCCTTAAACCAGTCTGACACTTCTGGAATTTAGCTGAGTACTCTCAACCCAGAATCTCCTTTACAGCAATAAAGAACTTCACACTGCAAATGTGCCCTTTCCTATATAAGGCACCAGATACATGCCAGTGAGTACCAACATAATGAAGTCACCACACACCAGTCCTGTTCTGTCAACCATTGCTTTGAACCAAGCTCAGCTTCTCTGAACAGAAAGCAGAAACTAATGCCAACAATGACTTTTTTGGGGAGGGGAAGAGGGCAAGCAAAACAAATTGTCAAAAGCTATTGTAAAATTTAATACAATTCCTGCTTAAAATGAATATGTCACTTGAGTGACAGCATTTGCATGAATTCTGTTCATCCAAAGGGAGTTGGGATGCAAGAATATATAGCCAGTAGACTCAGCTCACTCTAAATCCACCACAGGTTCCTGTCAAGTTTTATATAAATCATTAGAAGTTTGTTTTTCCTGAAAGACCTCTTCCGTGCACTGTGCAAGGTTTATAAGAAAAACAGGATAAGCAATCTATAAATCCAGCTGAGTAATATGCACAACTCATGACATTACACAGCTCTCAGATGAGTTCCCATTTGAAATGACAGGTGTAAAGAAAGATTTCAAGTTCAAGTGTTAAAAAAAAATAAGCTTTTGGTCAAGACGTCAGATGCTTCAGCAAGACCATAAAATAAGGTTTTAATAAATCAAACATACCAGTTCGTTCCTTGTAGATGTACATCTCAGCTTTTCTTCAATCTCCCTTCCTATTTTCTGAACAGTTACCTGAGTCTGTTTAATTGCACACTGGGCTCTGTGGAGCCTGCAAGAAGAAGACAATTTACAGCTGTGATAAAGATTCCCCACATGTGCAAACACCTCAAAACCAGCAGCAGGAATGCAAACTCAGACTGTCAGCTTTCATTTCAAAACATCAAATGAGGAAACATAAGGGGGGCAGGTTTAGACCGGATATCAGGAAGAAATTCCTCCCTGTGAGCATGGTGAGGCCCTGGCACAGGCTGCCCCATCACTGGATGTGTTCAAGGCCAGGCTGGATAGAGCTTGGAGCAACCTGGTCTAGTGGAAGGTGCCCCTGCACATGGCAGGGGGTTGGAAGTGGATGAGTTTTAAGGTCCCAAAACCCCAAACCATTGTGTGATAACTTGCACAGTTTTACAAATGACTGCCCCAAGAAAACCACCAAGTTTTTAAATCAATCTCCTCTTCATTTTTTCAATTCAACAGATGCCAATCAGTTTGCAGGGTGAGAGAGCAGGTAATTACAGGCATCTCATTTAAGTTATACACCATTAACATGAAGACAGATACACACAAGCATTGTTAACACAGGCCAGCTTTAGAAAAAGTGCAAGTATCCTTTAGCTAACACACAGCTACCTCAGTCAAGAGCATGAAACATTCTCCAGTATCTCCCACTACACTATGGGCCCTTCTGCAGCAAAAATATGGGTTTCTTAACTGAATCACATTTGACGCATGAAAAGATGATGATGATGATGTGTTACTGATTGTTAGCCCTGGCTTCAGGGTGAATAGGGAAAACTGATTATTTGCCATATTTATTGAAAAAAAAACCAGGCAGAGGAAAATGATGGCAGAAACGGGTCTAAGAGAAATGTTAGCATCTTTCTCAAAATTAACATGGAGTAAAAATCAATGTATTTGTTAGAAAAAAAGAGGAGTTACACATGGAAACAAGTGGTGCTAGTAACAAGGTCTCGTGATTTAGGACTTTTACATGTTATAACTCTAAATGAAAACACTTAAATCACCAGACACCTTTAGTTCCTTCATACTACTGCTTCCCCTAAACACCAGTAATAGCATAATTTAAAACAAAAATCTAAGTGATTCCTTTGGTTTCTCTACAGTTTCTCAAACTGCTCATAGCACCAGCAGCCTCAGAGCCAGTCAGGGGCAGCTGTTGTACCCCATCCCACATCAAGCAGCACAGCTCTGCTAGCTGCTGAGGGGCTGGGACGGAGCTAAGATTGCTGAGACCAACAGTGCTGCATCACCCAAGGGCTTGGTCTTACATCCCTACTGAAGAACTGAGACCTTCAGAAACCCCTGATCCTACTGGGAATTACTTCTTACACCTCCCACCTTCATGAAGGCATCTTGAGGCTTTTGGCTATGGAACACATAGTTACACAGGTCATGGCCATCCTGAACATCACTCGGAGCTCTGCTGGCACATCAAAGAGCAGGATCTAAGTTTTCTACTTCCACACTTTCCAACCCGCCTCTTTCCAAAAGTCTGGAATGCTTTCTTCCTACACAGAAGAAAGCCTTACCCAAGTTAAAACTTTTAGGTAAAGAATAATAACTGAGTGACATTTGCCCTTCCTCTTTATGTAATTTAACCCTGGAAGAACAGTCTCAATTTAGTCCATTAGGTGATTAAGAAAAAGTCTTACACGTTTTCACAATGCTCCATTTAGGCAGCAAAATCTGACTGCTGGAAGGTGTTCTACTTGTTGAAAGAGAATTTATGTAACAGAGAAATTGTTAGAAAGGTCATTTGCCATATGAGTTCCTCACAGTGATTTGATCAATACTCATTAACAACCTACCAATTTTGTAGTAACTAAGTTCTCCTACCCATGCCCAAGGATAAGGAACAAACACTTACTGAGACTGACTTCTCAAAACAATACACACAGTAGAATACTTGTTCAACTGGTTATATCAATACCTAAATATATATTCCTGCCATATAAAAACTGCTATACAAAAAAATTCAGGAATAAAATCTGGTTTCAATAAGAAATTTATTTCTTTTTAAGCCAAGCATCATTCAGTCATTTCTAGCACTATAAAAACCCCTACAGTTAAACTTGGCTGCCTTGATGCCAAATAGGGCCATTTACTCTGCAAGACAGAAAAATTACTGATACTGGTTGACTCAATTCCAGTACATCCACTATTGTTCCAAGAACTTTAAAATGGTAACAATAAGAACATGACCACATTCGAAGGTAAGTCTTCCAAGATGAAAATTTTAGGGACTTAATGTCACAAAAGCAGCAATTATCAACAGAAATCTTTTTCCCAGCCAAAACAAAAGTCCCACATGGACATCTTTGGTCATCCAACAAGGGGAATATAAACTAAGCCGTAAGAATGCCAGCATAGAAATTCTGTCCCTCACTTTTGCACAAGTAGACTTTGGTGGAAGCAATTATGATTGCACCAATGGAGATCAACAAGCTGAGGCCATAAATCTGGATTAAAACTTATATATGTAATGAACAGAGAGAAACTTCCACCCTAATTGACCGCATCTTGTTTCCATTTCTAGGCTAAATGCAGGTCCAGTGCTACAGCTTAAAGTCAGAACAAGCTGTGCTTAGAGCACAATCCTGTTTGATTTAGTAACCGCCAACAATGAGCCACCTGACGGCATCACCTACACACTATCAGCCAACGTGGGATTCTTCCTACATTGTTCAAGGCTTTATTTTTTAATATATTTCATTAAAATGAGCACTTCCATAGCACTTTAAAAGCTAATTGAGGGCTTCAAGAGACCACTGGCCTGCTACCAAATTTCCTCTGGCAATCAAGAAAGCCAAGCCAGTTACAGCAGAAACTCCAGCCTTTTTAAAGGGATAGTTTAGCCAACAGTGTCGTCATCCAGTGTCTGCAGCAGCTCACAGCCATTGTCAGCCAGCAGCACAGCTATGGAACATGAAGTGTGACAGATTTACTGCTGTTGCTTGGGACCCTGAGAGTTGCTGTGTGATTGTCCAACATCAGGCCAGTTCCATACTACTGACTGGGAAAGAACTGGAAAGCAAAGCAGACATTAAAATTCCTGAGCACCCTAAGATTGATTGGAAGTGGAGACCCACGAGGCTGCTGTTCTACTTCCATTCCCATAGCACCTGCTTTCTGAGATAGGGGAGATTAAGAAGACAGAAAACACTCTCCCTTCCTTTGAAAGTTTAGAAGCTAGTTGGACACATTGAAAGCATAAACCATGTATTGTAAACTAAGACCAACAAAAGCTGCATCCCTGCTTGGTCTACAAAGGACCAGCACATAAAATTTCAACATCTCTCCTCCTCACTTGCTAGACCCCAAGTTCCTGAAATACAGGCTATTTCGGTTATTTCTTCAAGGCTTTTCAAGTCTGACATCAAGATGCTTCTTCCAACAACCACTTCCCCTCCCCCACCTTGCCAAAAAAAAAAAAGAAAAGACCACAACTCACTTTCTATCTTGGCTGTAAAATTTGAAACAATTCTAGCATACAATATTCCACTAATCAATTCAACTTGGGTACTGGCTTGGAGGGGAAAAAAAAAAAGGTTGCCAGGTTTTGGACTTCTTCACCCTTATAGGATTTCTTTGCCATAATGTCCTTGTCTTGTTTGCAATTAGTTTTCCTGATTTCCCAGGACTGAACAGTGCAGTGGTCCAACATAACTACATAACTTGACTTTACAGATTGGGAATGTGCTGTAACAACACATTCACTCTCTTTAAGCCCACAGTAAGTTTGAAGGTTCAGCTGGAGCACTTTCTTTTAAGACATGCTGCAGTATCCTGGTCCCTCTTGGTTGTGCATTAGTCCAGTGATTTAGCAGTTTGTATAGCAAGTTCATTCCCGGGTGCAATCTCTAAAAAACTGAAAGCTGGAGTGTAGTGACAGTTGTGCCTATTAAGCTAACATATGCTTCTATTTACATTAATGAAAGATTCTTAGCTTTATTAGACAGTTGATACATGATTTTGCAGTTCTATCATCCACTCCAAATATCTATCTTTTTCCATCAGACACATCTGGATTTTTCATGTACAGAACTTTAAGCCCTAAATACATCAATTAATTATAGCAGTCACATACTACAGCTACTTCTCACAAGAGAAATAAATGCCTCTGGTCTTATTTGCCAGAACAACCTCAGTTTACAACACGACTAAATTTAAACTGAGAATTACTGTGAGGGATTTAGAAAATAGAAGGAACACTTCTGGCAATAAGTGTCATGTAGGGTCCTGGAAGTAAAGTACCCAAACCTATTATTAAAAAAAAAATAATTCAAGACTTTCCTATTAAATACAAAAACTAGAATGTACATTACTTTATATCAGTCCACAAATTAGATTCTGGAGAGTGCCAGCCAGCTATAACATTTTTTTCATAACTCCTTAAACCATCATATCTTTGCTGTATCTGCTTTCCCACAAGAAAAAAATCTCTAATTTATATATACTCCCTTTCCAATTTCCTCAGAAACCTATACCTACAATTTGTCAGAAGCAGATGCAGAGCAAGAGAAGACAGTAGGAAATAAGAAAATAATAAAATGCAAGTCTGACTTAGTCATTTATGACATTAAACCTCTACAAGAGCCAATGCTGTAAGAAACTCACACAAGACAGTGCTGTTGCAGGACAGATAACTTTCCATCATTCTTTCAAACAGTTTTGAGTCCTACACATGTAAGTCACTTACATGTGAGTCTTATGCTTACATGTGAGAGTCTACACTTGAGCCTCATATGTTGCCCTGGTTTAAAAGACAGATGTCTGTCAAGGAAGGCAGGAACCTTCCTGGAATAGAACAGATGACCCCCTCCCTCCAAATTATTATACCCTTGAAATTATGGGGCTTTCAGGCAAAGATATGGCAAAAGGAATAACAGTTCTTTACCCAGATATATATAACAGGTAAACAAACAGCAACAATAAGACAACAGCCTTTTCTCGCCCGTTGAGCAATGTCCCTTTTTGGTGTAGTTGTGACCACACCCAGCAGGGGTGCTATTGGTTCTGGGCGAGACGACGGCTGCAGTGACTCTTGCGGCCGGCAGGGGGCGCTGGCAGGCCCCAGTGAGGCAGGGCCAGGGGCAATGGTTCCCCCGCGGCTGCAGGGGGCGCTGTGGCACGAGCACGGTGACCTCTCCACATGGCAGTGGCGGCTCAGGCATGGGGAAGGAGGGGAGGTGGCTTCCCTCATGCAGAAACCGCAGCACATTGCAGCCTCAGAGCCCAACACACAGGAGTAGCCGCAACAACACACAGCAGGCAGGAGCTCGGCAGGAGGCAATCCGGGATCTCAGCACAGGAGCAGCCACGGCAGCAGAAAAACAGAGCGGGTGGGCCCAAGACAGGGAACCGAGCTACAGTGTAACAGAGCAGCCGACTGCTCCCGGCAAAATGCACGACTGTTCTCTGTTACCAACACGGCACAGACTGACCCACCCCCAGCTAAGAGACTGCTAAGTCACAATGTAGCAGTGCCCTCGCTGGATACACACACACCTCTCGGCACACATGGTGCTGCTGCTCAGATCCTGAACCAGAAGAGAGAGAGAGCACCTCCCGACCCTGCCCCACCAGGATCCCGACCAGGCTCACAAGTATGGTGATGGCCATATCCTCGAGCAGGGAAGGGGGAAGCAAGAGAAACAATAACAATTTTGGGCACAACCTGAATATGGGATAACCAATCCCCAAGACATGTGTAAGACTCAAATTAAGCTTTCAAATAATTAAGTCCACGTAGGTTCATGGACTGCAACAGTGGATGCTTTGAACTATTTGGAAACAAAGAAAAGGAAAAAATACATCTATCAAATAGGCAGCAGGGCAGGTGCTGTCCTCCAGTGAGGAATATTTAAGGGAACTAGCTAGGATATAGATCACCTTCACTATTCATAAGGCATGAACAGAAGAGCCTTAATGTGAAGCTCAATTTTTTTGAGAAATGAAGAGGCAAAAGCAGAGATGTCTCTAGTCCTCTTACTCCAATTCACAGATTTAACTCCAGTTAAATGATCGATTTATGGGTTGATTTTTTTTATTCAAAGAACAAATGTGGCAAATTACAAAGGAAGTATCTTTTTGTTCTCTCTCAGTTTGTGCTTACAGAAACCTTGCTGTGAGGGCACACAGAATCACATTCAAGACACTGTATTTAGCAGAAAGGTAAATTAGATGCAAATCAAATTTCCAAAGTGCATAAACATGCCAAGATGACTCCTGCCAGGAGAACAGCAACACCAGTAGAATCTAACAGCCCTCTGCCAACAAATCTTAATGTAAGTTTCAATTCTCTTCAATGTCTCTCACTCTGAGACAGTGAGCAAGAAAAGCAAGATGTGTAAATTCAGGCTGAATGTGTTACAGGCTCTACCCAAAAAGGATCCAGCTGCTCTCCACTTGATTGTGTTCTTCCACTCACAGGCCACACAACTGAGAAGATGCTTGTGACAGCAGAGCACAGGCTTACCCAGTGGAGGAAGAACAAGGTGGAACACAAGCCAATATTCAGGTTATTCATGTTTCGAAGCTGCATACTGCTGCACTTTCTCCTGGAAGCCATCCCCAAACTCAAATCTGAGTTTTCTTCCAAGAGAAGCAGAATTGTGCAGCTGAACTAGTGAAGAGAAAACTCCCACCTGACGGGGATGGTCATAACGCTCACAGGAGTGTTCTGCAGCTTCTCAGACATCCATGCATTCCCTATCCTGCCCTGCTTTAATTAGCAAAGTTATTAGAGCATTTTCCCCAGGGCAAGGTCTTCAATCAGTTTTATCTGTTCTCAGTCAAAATGCTGTCTTGACTTTCCTTGGTGTGGCTGGATAGTTCTGAGCATTTTGGAGACATGATTCCGTTCACCAAAATCTTTGCCCAGGCTGAGAGAGAGGGCAACTCACAGCACCGTTCTTACGGCCACATCCAGGACAAAGGTGTAACAAAAACTAACAGTCCCGATGCTCACAAAATCCTCCTTCTTAAAAACTTTCAAATATCTGTCAGTAAATTACTTGGATCCTCCTTTGGTGACACTTGGCAACTTAGATTAAAGATAAGGAAGACTCTTTTACAATGAGGATGGTGAAACACTGGCACAGGTTGCTTAATGTGGTGGTAGATGCGCCATCCCTGGAAGTGTTCAAGGCCAGGTTGGACAGGGCTTGGAGCAACCTGGTCTGGTGGAAGGTGTCCCTTGCCCATGGCAGGCGGGTTGAACTGGATGATCTTTAAAGGTCCCTCCCAACCCAAACTATTCTATTTTGATACCATCTTTCACACACTGTCACAAATAAAGAGGCAGAATAAAGTCAGTTTTCAAGTTCTGCACAGCTTTGTGTAATTCCTCTTGAAAGAGCTTTGAAAACAAATTTGACCAAGAGCTAGCAATATACCTATGCTAATTATACATACCGTGTATACCTATATGGTAGCTTCCTCCATATGGCATACTAGGAAAATTGAAGATCAGAGCAGCAACAGACTACTAAACCAGCAGTTAACATACAAAAAACCACTCACCTCTCTTATGCTTCATGGACTGTTTCAGCTTGCTACGACCCACACCACTCCACTACAGCTTTTGGCAAAAGTCAGGCTTGTAAACTGACTCTTCTGATGTTCCCATACAGTTCCCATACAGCTCAGCACCACAGATGGAAAATGCCTGGGAACAGATTTGTCCAAAAGTCTGATGCCACCAATAAAAATCCCTGAGGAACCTCTCAAAAAAGAAAAAAATCAGATTCCAGTTTCCACCTCCATCTCTACTTCTCAGGAAGCCACCACTGCACAATTCCAAGCAACACAGTTTTCAGGCCAAGAGGGATGACACTTGTTACACGGTTCATCCATTTCAGTATTGCTTAATTAAGCATACAGAGGCACTCTAAAGGTCCAATTCCAGCTCCTATTTATTCATCCTGGGCTTGTGTTGTCTGGATTTGCCTGTCCGAAGCCAAGGGGATGCCCCCCTATTCAGCAAAAGGTGCCAAGTCTTCCAGGTGCAAATCTTCCCTGTTTGGAAACATCAAACCTGGCCATCACGAAACAAACACCAAAAAACTAAAAACAGAAAAAAAAAAACACCAACCAAAAAAAAAAAAATCAGATGCTTATCACTAGCAAAGGGATGTTTTAGCAGAGGAACTTTGTGATTTAAGAGCACAAGTCAGGTAACAGGAATCCTGTAACTTATTCCACACTTGAGATGGTGTATTTACACATCTGCTGGGAGAGGGAGATGGCAGCAGCAGTAGCAACATTTAAGTCCAAAAGTCTACAATGTGATTGCCAAGATACTCACAGGAAAAGCTAGAGCAAGGCACTGCAAGAGCATCAGGTTATTTATTAGTGATCACCTTTCCTGACCCATCCACATCCTACAAACAGATGTTACCTGTGAGAGGCAGGGACAGGCGAACGGAAGATCACGGGATGTGACGGGAAGGCAGTAGCAGAGCAGAAACCCCTCCCTAGCCCTAATCCTCCCAAAGATAAGCAACCACCTGAAGTATGCATGTACCCCCTCCTGACATTCCAGTAGTTTTCCACTTCTTACTAACCCTAGCTACTCCACCGTCCCCCCTCCTGACGTAGAGAAGCCCTAGACTATTTAAACCTAGAAGATAAGATAATAAACGCCATTTTCGTCCATCCACCATAGTGGTGTAGTGTGAGTCTTTGGCCCGAGTGACCCGGGAGAGGCTGGGTCGCCGTGCCGCAATCTTGGATCCAGGGCGCCTGCCTCCTTTCGCGAGGCAACAGTTACCATATCAACATCCATAACTGCAATATTTAGAGAGCTTTTGGTCACAGCTATGAGTTGGAACCCTTCTCTGAGGAAAGGACAGCAAAGGGGAAAGCTAGAAACAGGAGACTAAATTGTGAGTGCACATTTTAAAATTTAACTAACTAGATCTTTCCTGTCTGCCCTTTTATCTATGCAGCTACCAGCAGGCCACAAGGAAAATGGTAGCAGGAAAACAACTCTGTTTCCATGTACTCCCATCTACTGCCAAGCTCCACTGGGTTCATTTCATTCACGGAGATGAAGACAGAAATAGAGTAACTTCAGGGAAGTTCAAAAGACAGTACAGTTTTCCATGGCACACCTCTGGGTTTGTCATCAGAAGCTGTACAACTCTCTGAAGTCAGAGAGCAGCTGATGAGAGCACATTTTCTTCCCACTTTTCCTCCTTTTCACCCCACTAAACAACTGGAAGCCCAAAGTTTGGAATTGCTACTTGAAGCAACTACACGATAGCAAAGTCTGGCTGAGCTCCTGTCAGACAGGACACTGACATTGTTCAAGATGGGCCTGTTTACAGAAGACAATACAATGTACCTGAGATACACCTTAGCACTGAGAAGCTTAAGACCACAAAGCCCTTGCGCCCTCTGCTATTACTCAGATCTTAGGAAAAACAGCTTCACTTTCAGCATAATTTCCATGTGTTAAAAATAGCTGTCCAAAAGCAGTTACCACATTTGGCATATGAAATTCCAGTGACTCTGTAGTCTCAGAAACGCCTCTGAAGAGCTACTGAGTTTTTCAACTCCACGGCAGCCTACGTTGACCACGCATTTTGTCTTCATTTCTAGTTTCAAATATCAACTTCTTGTTTGCTCAATAAAACTGCTAATAAAGATGGAAGATTTTAAACACAAGCAAAATAGCTAATTAAAAGCATCTTTCCTAAAATAAGAAGAGCTTAACAAAAGCTGGTTTTATATCATGTCAACATGTTTTAGCCTTGATCACTCAAAGGGGATTTTATTAACATCTCAGTTTCAGACCACAGACAAACACTAACATTTGTATTCTTAAATAATCTCTCTTCAGTGATAAGACATGCACTCTGCTTTAAATGAACAGTTATACTCCAGATGCCAAACCCTGAAGCAAAACCTGTCACCTGAAGCATACCCCTACCCTATGAGACGTTAATACTCAGAAGTATTATTTAACTCAAATTCAGCCAGATTACACACTAACAATATTACAGCAGCTGCCTGAAGCTTTTACCCATCCCAGCACTCAAATTGTGCCAATATCAGATTTTGTCATTGGTTTTGGTTTTGTTGTTAAAAACCACCTTTTTTGGCAAAAAATACATGCAAAATGTTTTCAGTCTGCACTAACTGGCTGGCTAAATACCACAAACATGCTATGCCATCTGCTGAAGGAACAGTTAAGCCATCGAGACAGCAGTTCTGACTAGAGTAATAAAACTATAGGAAGCAAAACTTCAAAGGGGCAGATTTTCACCAGTTCTTAGAGCACTTTTTGACTGCAGGCAGAATTTGGGAGAATTTCAGGCACTCACATACTTAGAGGCACAAGCCAATTGCTCTCTAAGTGTCACATCAACACAAAAAGCTGTTGCAGAATACACTATATTAATTTTTGTATTTAGAAATTGAAGTACAATTTTAATGTATAGTATTTTAAGCCCTTTCTTTAGTGATACCTCATCTTCCCAACCACTTAACACTGAAAGATCTGTTTTTCAAAGCTTTAAGAAATGAAAGACAATACTAAATATAAACCTATCCCCATTAGTGCTGCAAACGTGCTGAGAACTTGATTATTGAGATACATCCAGAACATGACCTCAGATGAATCTGGCCCATCCCAAGTGCTGTGTGAAAGGTGAAACATGTTACTGTATAACCCATTACTACCAGCAAAATAATGTTTAGAAAGCCTTTAAATGATCTCTTTCCAGGAAATCTGACAAGGGACAAAAACCTCAAAATCCGAGCTTTCTAGCTATGGTGATGAATTTTTGTTAGTTAACCCTTTGCTGTGGGTTTGAAGCGGCCAATGAATTTTCCTCCCATCTAGCAGGCAGACCTGTGGGGGTGGGGAGGGGTTGCCCGGGAACTAATGGCCGATACTTAAGAGACAAAGAAGGTTGCCCGCACTCCCACACGCCACAGTAATCACCCAGAATGGGCGATATTTAAGGGACAAAGGAGGTTGCCCGCACACCCACATGCCACAATAATTCCCCAGCTAGAGAAACAAGAGCTGGGAGTCTTTGGCCAGGGGGTTGTTCCCAGGAGCTGCAACCTGACCTTGCAAGAAAGGAAAAGACTTCGAGATTTGGCTGGAGGGGGCGGAGGGCCGGGCTCTCTCTTTTCGGCTCGGCATTTGGCGAGGATGGTCGTGTGTGCAGCAAGTGCCGGTTTATTCCGAGCACTGCTACACTGTGATGTCTCCACGGGGGGCCGGCCGCGGCACAGGGTGCAGCGTTACGCTGTCACTGTCACCGCCCTGGGCTGCTCGCCTCTGCCATCTCTGTCGCCAGCCCGGATTTCTGCTGCACATGGGTCGCCGCTGGAGTCTGTTAATCTCTGCTGTTCCTGCCTTCCTCTGGCTGCTCGGTGGGTGACACCAAGGTCCATTGCTCCCCAGTCGGACCTGCCTGTCTGCGCTGCTTGCTGCTCGCTGCCAAGGTTGGTGCAGATGGGCTGCTGCCCCGTGGGTTTGCACCGGGAGTGATCTCCCCTCTCCCTCTCGCCCGAGCCGCCATTGCCACATGGAGGGGTCGCTGCGCTCACGCCACAGCGCCCCCTGCAGCCACAGGGGAGTCACCACAGCCTCTCTGCCCCAACAGAGAATCGCCCAACAAGTGAGAAGGGACTGCTACTGCGTTTGCCTGTTCTCTTACTGTTGCTGTTTGTCTGTCTTGTTATATATATAGATATATAATCCTAGTCAAGAACTGTTATTCTTTTTTCCCCACATCTTTGCCTGAAAGTCCCGCAATTTCAGGAGTATAATAATCTGGAGGGAGGGAGGTCATCCTTTCTATCCCAGGGAGGTTCCCGCCTTCCTTGACAGATACCTGTCTTTCAAACCAGGACACCCTTTTAAGGCAAATGGCTGGAAAAACATTTGTCACTTCCATATGGCATGAATAACTTAGAAGCAGCACCATGTTTGCCTGAGGATCTTGTCCCTGTCCCAGAACAAGAAGGTTCATGAACTGCAGAGGTGCTGAGAACTCCCTTGTCTAAAGGAGGAGCTGCCTGAATACTTTTCTCCTGCTTAATTAACTCGTAGATCTATGTAATTCAGCATCTGAACACACAAGCACTATTTTAATCCAATACACAAAAAAATTTCTACTGTTCACACACTCTGTCATTCCCAATTAACTTTTTTAATCAACACACTTTGAGCCAAGCACGTACTTTTCATTAAGGCATATTCACAAGCTTCGTAAGTTTTAGCTACTCACTTCTGAGGAAAAATCTACATCACTTTTTCCCCCAAAAGCAGTTTTGAAACAGATATCAACCACAGAAGTTCTCACAGTGGTGAGATTTCTCAAGAGTTATGGGCTGAGCTAGAACCAGTTCTCTCCATTTTGGCTATCAGTGGCTTTGCCACACCTGGCAGCACGGTACCACCACAACAACTGGGATTCAGATCTCATCATCACCAGGATTTGCTTCTTTTTGGAGTTTAAATAAAGCCAGTACAAGCTGTTGTTCATAGTCACATTTATTGTGAAAACATTAGGAAACCACATGTGCAGCTTGTGAATCTTTACTACAGAAAAATCTCTTATTGTGAGAAACTGTTCAAAACACGGAATTTATGTGACCAGATGCAAATCTTTATGGTGTGGACACCTCAGTATTCTCTTAACAGCCAATGGACAGAGGAAGGAAGACAGCAACTTATTTCTTCCCAAAGTACATCCTGTCTAATGAATCATAACTCAAATTACGTCCACCTCTCACTTCTGTATATGAGAGAAACACACTCATATAAACTATCTTTGGAAAGAGTTCATGGGCTAGTTATTCAAGCCTGGACTCCTGGAGGAGGCGGCAAACCAAACTGCTTCACAGGAGGAAAAGGTCACCTGACAAAAAGTGACAAGAGATTATTTTAAAACAAACACCATCACGAGGCTTTTCAGCTAGATCTCAGAGGTAAGCAGCAGTGGAAAACGCACCTGTAAAAAAGAGTTAATGTGAGAGGGAATACAAAGGATTCTACACTACACAGAGGATTCTGCCTTAGTTCCTGAAGGACTTTCCTAGCTACAATGAAATCAGACAAAACTTGACACCTAGGCACATTCACAAATTACAACTTCCAACTTCTTCTCAGACTAGAGAATGCAATGTAAACTCCTCAAACTCCTTCCACTGAAATACAATCAGCAGCAGGCCTGGTTCCGAGGCCTGGAAAACACTGTTCCTTTTGGGACAAAATAAAAAGGGAGGATATCTCAGCTCAGAGACGGGTTTAGTTCCTGTTAAACCCTAACAGCATGCATAGGCACTGTGAGAGACTGAGCCTGGACTCTCACCTCCACAAAACCGAGCAAAACTACAGCAGTCAGGGTTCAAAACAGCACTGGTGAGCACCCAGCAAGGGGAACTGTATCACAGCTGACATCTTCATTTCTCGTCAGCTTGAGGAAAGACAGTCAGGCATGTTCAGAAGAAGGATCACAGATCAATTACACAGGGCTAGACCAGGGGTCCAGTTTGTCAAGCTCATGACCAGCTGGTAGAATAGTGAGCGTTTTTTCTGGAACGCACTTCATACTACGTAGAAGTACACAAGAAATGTGAAAAACACTCATGAATAAAGTAATCAGGGTAAGCTGCACGTGTTTTCCTTTTTCTATTTAACAAAGACTTAATGTTACAAGAGTTCTCTTCCAATGGACTGTGCCAGAATGTAATCAGAACTTCCTAACACTCCTGGTTGTTTCCTACTAGAAGCACAGAAAACAAACATTTAGAAAGCAGCCTTCAGTTTAAATATGATTTAAAGAATCAAGAAACAGCACATTCAAATTTTAAGAGAGTTTATAAAATAAGGACTTCCGAATAGGCAACCTAAGTTAACTTTTCCTCTTTCTTCACACAGGCAACACTGACACCTACTGTCAATACTATCAAATGGATTTAACTTGTATAACTGATTTAAAATGTCAAATGTGTTTTTACAAATACTTTTGAAAGCATATTAAATATTTCTTATTCAAGGGTTTCCTTTGTAGCACACCTACTGCTGTTACTGCAGAACTGAAGTTATTAACCTGTCTTGTAGAATGCCTTTTAAATAGAGATTCCTCAAAACCAACCTACTGACAGTGGTGGACCACAATAATACTTCTTCATAACTAACATTTTCAAACTATTATAATTAAAGCAGATCTGAAAAAGGACATCTTGCTTAACCTAATACTAGCACTTTATGTTTTTTACTACCACAGACATCTCAGTACCCACCCAAAAGCAAAAAACCACTGTATCTTTCTTAGACCACATCTGTGTTGGAGTAACCGGGTCCTGACTATGTTCTAATGTATTTAAACAAATTTTATTGCTGTTGAGAACAGAGAAGGGGCTTTCCACAGAAACCTTTCAACAAAGCTCCATGATTTTGACATTCACAAGACATGTCCACTGGCCAGCTCCACAGCCAGTCCTAGTTCAGAGCACTCAAGCCTCCACACAGCAGAAACCCAGCAACCACCACAGAATGCACATACACCATGGCCCATCTCCTCTCTACAGGAGTAAATTGTCACAACCTTGATATCTCCTTTGCTCATTCCACACCAGAATGGTTTTTTTTTTCATATTTGGAAAGGGTCCTTACACACACACACACACACACACTAGAAAAGTTACAATAGCTACACAAAATATTATCAAAAAGCTTACCTAAGCAAAGAGAAGACATCGTAAGAGTTACGAACACAGTTCTGATCCACCTGGAGAAGGCTGTTCTTCAGGGCACCTGAGTGATCCTTAAGGCAAAGAAAGAATATTAATTTAGGAATAAAATAAATTTCCATCTTGTCTAAAAGCAAGCACTTTTAGTAGAATAAATGCTCTGACATTTGGTAGGTAGAAACAATTTAAGATGGCAATAACACCACTTACCTATAAAGGTATAAAAGATCTATCAGTTTATCTGTGTTCTAGACACAGACTGTGTTTTCTTGAACTTTATAATCCATAACTGTCTGAATTTTATGCACAGAAACACTGAAAGGTGCAATTGACAGCACTGCCATTCTTCAGCTTCAGACCTGAGAGCCCACTCAGTCATATGCCAGAGAATTACATGACCATGAGATAAAGCTCTATCCTTTATCCATGTTGCAGCACATTAAAAGATCAAAGCCATCTTAGTTTTGAGTGACGTGAACAAGTTTCTGGAAGTTACAAAGTAAGAATGACGTAAGGTTGTCCTTTTAAGAGACCAAAATGTCTGTTCTGCACAAAAAGGATCAAAACAGTAACAAACAGCAATTCCTCATGCTGCGAAGGTCAGTTTTTCTGTATCAGGCACGGTCACACAAATTCCTAGAAAAGCCAGAAACTCAGAACTTTACATGATAAAGTGAATTCTACGTAGGTCAAGCCACTGGCAGCACTGTCAGAAAGTTTATGGATTGCAGGAAAAAAGGAATTTATTTCAGTGTATAAAGCAGCCCCACCTGGTATCTTTGATCAGCCAGCTTTCCAACAGTGATAGAGATGGATTCTGAGTACTACAATCCCTGTCTACAGATTTTTTCCTGCCCCAACAGGAATCTGTCTCCATATAGAAGATGTTGAAATTCAGAGTTACACATCAGCATCTCCTGACACAACTGTGTCCGCACAGCAGACATTCCTTTCCACCAAAAATATGGTTCCACCTAAATAATTCTGAGATCTACACACTTTGTGGTGCATCACATTGCTACAGAGGCACCACCCCAGCAGTTCTCTCTGCTCCTCATTTCCATACCCAAGGCACTGGATGCTACATGCTGAAATCCACACTTATCTCTCCATAAAAAAAATACCAAAATAAAAACATCTTAATGTCTGAAAGAACTAGGATGGTGGAAAACTGAAAATGCACAAGGTACCAGCATCACCATGCCCTATCCCCGGAAGCGTTCCCGGCCAGGTTGGACACAGCTTGGAGCAACCCGGTCTAGCGGAAGGTGTCCCTGCCCATGTCAGGGGAGTGGAACTGGATGAGCTGTAAGGTCCCTTCCAACCCAAACTATTCAAGGATTTTACAGCATGAGGTTGATGGCCTTTCAACAAACACTACCTTCAGAAAGCAAAGTGCAACACTTTTCAGAGAACAAGTGGACTGACCTAGAATAACTCATTTCAGGAGTGAAAGAATTTGCAGCAGCAACCTATTTCAGCCTTTTGTTTTTCCCCTGTACTACAGTGTTGAAAGGCATTTCCCAAAAAGTCAGGCACCAGGTGGTGTATGCGAACTGTTCTACCCTGAGAAAACTTGCAGAATGTGCAACAAAAGAGTTTCAGACTTAGCTATTAGGAAGTCTGCCCTCTGAAAGGGGAGTGTGTGTTTTTCTCTGCCACATTTATTAGATATAAGCACATGTATTTGTAAACACACAAAAAGGCTTTGCTTGTGCAAAGTGGCCAGGATCTAGCTACTAAAAAACAATTTAAGAATATGCATACGTGGGGAAAGACTCTATCTGCATTGATGGAGACCACAGACCGAAAAAAGAGAGAAATGCAGCTTTCCAAATATAAGTTTCTTTCCTTCTTGATAGTTGAAAATGAAGCTACAATTCCACATCCCTGAAATATATAACCTATTTTTCTGTTCCCCATGCCCCTGACAACAGTCAAATTATTTTGACTATGGAAAGCTGTATTGACTAGTTCTGCTTTTACTTCTTTAAGGAGACAACAGAAAGCTAGTCATTAACTAGAAGCTATACTTGCTTCCTTCAATGCACTTTCAGAAAAGGTATCACTGCAAGAACAAGGGTAAGTTCTATCAGTTGGGAGCAGCAAGCATGAAATGATTGAAAGGAAATCTGAAAGTCAGGAAGGGGTTGAGGAAACCAGAGGAAGAGAAACCTGGCTTTAGGAAAGCCAGTATAGCATCCAGAATTGATTATGTTGAATGTGGGCAAATAGTGGTTTTACACATAAGCACGAAGCCTCAGACAAAACCAGATTCAGAAAGTTGCTCAACGATCGGGAATACTTTACATCCAGGTTGACCACTTCAAAATAAATCCCTGAAGCTCACATCTATCTTATTTAAACACTGGTCCAGTTCAAGCAACTCCAAATAAAGGTTCAGTATATGATTACTACAGAGGGTGAAACAGAGAGAAACAAATGTTTCAGTGGTCCCATGCCAGAAGGGAAACAGGAAAATAAATTGGACACAGTTCTGATGAAAGAAGCAGAACCCTGCTGAAATCTTCCAGCAAAATTACTGCATAATCTACTACAAAATAATAAAATAAACTTGAACAAGTTCAGAAGTTGGAGGTACACTTACGTGAAAGTCAAATGGGATCAAGAACAAAGCAGCTATATTGGCAGCACACTTCTGTATTTATACTGAGAAGAAAAGCTGTAAACACTAGAAGTTACTGTCAGACATCTATAGTGAAGAAAGAGTACCATTCAGTGCTCAGAAGACATCACAAAGGTTTTTGAAACCTCAGAAACCCAAATTTTTTTTTACTGCTCATGGCAAGGAAAAACTGCAACTTGAGTGAGAACATGATCAAAACAAAACATTTCCTTTTTTAATTGCATGTCAGCAACAGCCAAGTTGCTGCTGGACAGAAGATATGGAAGAAAGGTAAAACTCCTAATACCTATATATTGTCAAGGATGGAGAATTTAAAAGTTTTATGACATCTGTAGGAAAAAAAGTGAAGAATCAGTGATGATAATAGGAATAAAGAGGGTCTGGCTACGGTTCTCTTACTCAAGTAAGACAACAATTACTATACTACAATTGTCTGGGTTACTTAGAATTTCTCTACCAGGAATGCGGCAAGTATTTCCTACTTTGCTCCTCTACATGTCAGGCTACGACTGTATTTGCAACCAAGATACAGAGTGTGTACAGAGGAACCTGGAGGGTGTGAGACCCAACCTGCAGTGCTGCATCCAGCTCTGCAATCCTCAACATCAGAAGGATGTGGAGCTGCTGGAGTGAGTCCAGAGCAGGCCACAAAGAGGCTCAAAGGGCTGAAGCCCCTCTGCTCTGGAGCCAGGCTGGGAAAGCTGGGGGTGTTCAGTTTTGAGAACAGAAGGCTCCAGGGAGACCTTAGAACTCCTGCCAGCGGCTCAAGGGGCTCTAAGAGAGCTGGAGAGGCACTTTGGACAAGGGCCTGGAATGACAGGACAAGGGGGAATGGCTTCCCACTGACAGAGGCCACGGTTAGATGGGATTTTGGGAAGAAATTCTTCCGTGTGAGGGTGGGGAGGCCCTGGCACAGGTTGCCCAGAGCAGCTGTGACTGCCCCATCCCTGGAAGTGTTCAAGGCCAGGCTGAACAGGGCTTGGAACAACCAGCTCTAGTGGGAGGTGTCCCTGCCCATGGCAGGAGGCTGGTCTTGAAGATCCCTTGCAACCCAAACCATTCTATGATATGATTCTATTACCAAAACCAAGAAGTACCTTTAAACCTTATAAGCTAGGGAACAAGTCCTGACAACAATCAGAAAAATAAATTATATGTTCCCATCTTTGAATTCAGGCCCAGGCTGTCAGTACTGAAATCTTGAAAAACTATAATTACATCCTGCTTCAGGAAAACTGAAGGAGTCATTTTCTCTCCAGACAGGGACTCCTTAACATAACCAATCTATACCAGATTACTGCCACCAGCAATTTGGGATTAAAAAAAAAAACCTGTCAGATGCACTACTTATGATAGGCAAGTTTAAACCTTTTCATCATCAATGAGGTAATAACCAGAGATAATATTGGCTGGACAGGCACAAATACTTACAGTGGACCCTTGAGGAAAAAAACTCATGGGGTAAAAGAGGTGCAGCATGAGCAAAGAAATAGCTTCCCATTAAAGAGCCAAAAACTCCAGGTGTCAGACTGATAACCAAAACTTAATGTGTTTTTATATTTGCCACGAAAATGAGTCTTAACATCCACATAACTTTCAGTATGTCCTATGTTTGAATGAAATGCTTGCCTCAAAGAATACAGTCAAAGCTTATTTTCAGTAACCAGAGGGTTTTTGGACTTCAATTGCTACACTCCAAGTCTTTTCAAAACAGTAAAGACAGCCATGCAACCAAGGCAAGATATTAGTTCTTGCCATGTCAAAACAACTTTTTCTTTTCAAAACAAAGCATTTTAACGTTCTGAGCATCCAAACATGAAAAATCAAGCTTACAGGTTGAATTTCAGCCTGTTACCAGCACCAACAAGCCAGAATAAATCCAAGATACCTTTACCTTCTGTTCGAATGAAGCTCCGTAATAACCATCATTGAGACCAAAAATAATCTCATTTGGGTTTCTTGCATGGATCTGTCAGGAGGGAAGAAAACAAATCAGTTTACATCAGCTTACTGCAAATTTTCACACCAAACGAGCACAAATTGGTCCAAGAGTTTAAAGCAGTTTTTCACCACCTGTAATTCTAGAAGCACATAAAACCTCAGAGAAAACCGAATTTAGCCATGGAAAACATGTTTGCTTCACAGCTTTAACAACAGTCAATATGTTCAACCATTCTACCTTGAAATCAGAAACACTAGCCAGAGCATCTTTCCTATTATTGCATTTCCAGGTGACAAAAATAACAGAGAGCTGGAAACTAAACAAAGGTAAGACTCAAGAGTTCAGTCTGGAGAACAGAAGGCTCCAGGAGACCTCAGAACCCCTGCCAGTGGCTCTGGAGAGGCACTTTGGACAAGGGCCTAGACAGGACAAGAGGGAATGACTTCCCACTGACAGAGGGCAGGGTTAGATGGGATATTGGGAAGAAATTCTTCCGTGTGAGGGTGGGGAGGCCCTGGCACAGTTGCCTAGAGCAGCTGTGACTGCCCCATCCCTGGAAGTGTTCAAGGCCAGGCTGGATGGGGCTTGGAGCGACTTGGTCTAGCGGAAGTTGCCCCTGCCCTCGGTAAGAGCGTGGAACTGGATGATATTTAAGGTCTCTTCCAACCCAAACCACTGTACAATTTCATGATTTAAAGCTCTGATGTAAACTAACATGAATATCTGGAATCAAACTTTAAAATACAACCTTCAAACACACTCATTTCCTTTCTTAGCACTCTATATATGAATTCATCCAGATGTTTTGTTTCCTTAAGTAAAAAGTTGAGAAAAAATGTTTTCACATTACCTGCTGGCCCAAGTACTTTAACCCATCCAGATTGACCTTCCATTCAATCAAAAGCTGAAAGTGCTCCTTCTTGCCACCCCAGATCCTCACAACAAAACAAGAGACAGAGGTATCAAGACGATCAGGCATTATTCCAAAGTCCAGACTTCTCCATGTTGGATTCTAAGTATTCAAAGAAGGATAAATACCATTTAAACCAGCTGAAAGTAGTCCAAAAATTGACAATGCAGAAAGCAGCAAAGCCCACCTCAAAGATTCTAAAAAATCTTAAGAATGAGGAACAACAGCCATTTCAAGATTCATACAGAGCTGAAGCCAACAAGCTCTGCTGCTTCCTTACACTGCTTTTTAGAGAGAATTCCTCAGTTAAAAGGTACATGCTGTAAAGTACTTCAGAAACTGTGAATAGGTTCTGCTTCCTTCTATGACAAGACCTCAAAGAATTTACTTCGGAATTTACTAATTCAATTAAGCAAATCAGGAACTTTCAAAGTGGAAGCAACATTCCTTTCCCAGTTATAATTCAGTTTCTGAAAACCAGGGTATAGCTTGTAGCACCAAAGTTGAATGCTGATCTATTGCCCAATAATTAAATCTGCAGAACTTGTTGACATATTTGTTCATTCTTCTCCTCCTTGACTGATGCTCAATCCTCAAATGCTGTCACTAAAAGCTCATCTTTACTCCACAGATCAGACTTGCACCTGGAGCTTTACAGAAGCAGCACACATTAAGCTAACTGCAAACATCTATTCCACTAGAACTCAGATTTGTAAACATGAGGTGTTCCAAGAATTTCCACTCATCATAACATCTAAAGAACTGACCCAAGCTGTAACAAAACCAAGTCAATCCAACATTACTAGTGCCAAGAGACAACAGGGTGTCCAAAAGCAGAAATGGGAAAAGTGCTTTTATATGTTTATTTATTTATCTCCCTCCTCTGCTGAACACAGAAACAGTTGCTCCTCCAAGACAAAAGGTAGGAACCCACCACCCCATGAAAGAACTCGCCTTTCCTTCTAGTGCTTAAGCAGCTTGGAAAAGGCCAAGCTAACTGGGATGGGGCAATTTGGGATAAGATGCCTCTGAAAAGAAGGGAGAGTCAAAGTTACGCAGTAAGTATTACAGAAGGAATGCATTAATCAAGTTCTCCTAACAAGAAGGGATATTTTGTAGCTATTCAGGCACAATAATACCAGGTCATTAAAAATTACCCATAAGTGATGTACAGATGTCCTCAATACATCTTTTATTTAGATTTTTGTCATTCCATGTCCTTTGGTTAGCTTCCCTTTTTGTTTTTCCTTTCCTGATTTAGAAAAGGCAGAACTAGAAATCCTAACAACTTATGAGATAAGAAGCTGAAGTTAACAGCCTTGAGGATGCAGAGAGCTTTTCTTCCATTCAGGAGGGTTTCAAAGCATTTACAGCCCAGGATGCTATAAATGGTGCAGTTCTATCTTGTTAATGCAGGCATTAAAAAGTCTTCAGCAGGTTTTCAAACCCCCCCTAGCCAACATTTGCAACATCCTACTTCCACAAAGGGAGTTGTAATAAACTGTTCAGTTCCGGCCCCTTAACTGATCTAAACCGAAAAATTTAGAAAATCTAAGATGTTTTCAAACTTCAGTTTCTTACAGCTATTAGCTCTTCAAAGAATATATATGCTTATATCTGGCAGGTACACGTTCCTTGCTGTTTTGCTATACAACATGAAGATGTTCATAGAAATCAGCATTTCTACTACTCAGTAACTCTCTACTCCAACCCTCATGAAAAGAATCTGAAAAGGAAGAGAAGAACATGATGCTCCTAACAGAACTGAAGAGGGGAAAGACACATTAAACAGTTATGGTATTCAGCAGATAAATCAATACACTAAATACACAATTTTTAAAACAAAGTTTTTCCACATTAAAGTAACTTACCAGAGAATTCTTGATCACCTCACTCTTATAAAATTCTAAAGAAAAATGAGTAAAAAAAACACCTTTAGATTAGCTTAAACACTGATACAAATCTTAGTACTTGAAACAGAAAAAGCTAAAATAGGTAACACTCATGAAAGACAAATGTTAGTGGATCCAGTTTATTAGTAACAGATTCATGAGAAAGACTTTGAAACGCAGTCATGCTTTTGACTAAAATTACTGCTTCACACTTAGTTATTACAAGTCATTATTTAAATTTAGCATTTCATCTTTATGCCCATGATAATTCTCAAAATTTACTGAGGCTTTGACTTCTGAGGGAAGAACATGCCCCAGTACTTAACAGTATTTGGATGACATTTGCAAAGTGACTAGTTTGCCACACAACATCTTCCTGGAACACAGCAGCTCAGATAAATTAATTACAGAGCCTTCCTGAAGAGTGAGGGTGACCTGTTCCAAGTGCTCAGAGAGGGAACAGCCAAGTTACCCGACACAGGTGCCAACAACCATGTACTTAAATGGGAATAAGCTACTGCTGAGGCATGAACCTTGGCTGTCCCAGCCAAAGTAAGAGCTTAAAGCTTTAGAGGCTGGAATACAAATTTTGTACAGTGTAGCAGCCCACTGAAGGCCAAGGATAAAGCTTTGATAAAGTGCAAAACAGTCCCTAACGCCAAACACTGCAGAAACAGTGACAGATTCAACCAACCACCACAACAAAGTCCAGGTAGCAAGCTCAAATTTTGTATCCTTACCCTTCTAAAACACCAACCTTGGGAAAAAAAAGCAAGGCAAGATGCCAGATGAAAATAAAAATTAGGAGAAAACCAAAATTCATCTCCAACAATTACTGATCACACCAAAAGGAACATTAAAATATATTTTCAATAATGTCTCTCCATAATGAAGAACTATATATGGTAGTGCGAAGGCGAAGCATGAAAGAGACGAGATCTAATGCTCAAACACAGTTATCCAAAGCAGAACAGATGCCTGGATGCTTCATGTCATTGACTGACAATTCTATTCTTGGAAAACTTTGATAATAATAAGTGCTGGTGTACGCTCTGTAAAAGAACTGGTACACACAGAGTGGGACACTCTCCCCCACAAAAGACAACTAAGGCTCCGAAAGCTTAAACTTTTATGCATCCTTGGAAGTTCCCGATTTCTTACATCATCACTGGAGGAAGAGCAATGACAAAAATAGGCTGATTTAAGAGACTACCAAACCTTGTCATCTGTTTCGCTTCCTTGGCTGCTAACACTGAAAGCTTTTATGAGGTTGAGGAAACTGAAGAGCTCTTTTCCAGTGTTAGCAAAGGTGATGTAAATAATGGCAGCAAGTTGTCAAGACAAAGAAAAAGAGAGAGAATTCATATCACAAGAATTCAAAGATTAAATAGCAAAAAGGTTGATAGCAAGCCTGGTTTACCTTTGTATATCTTGGCGTTATCACACAAGTGAAGAGTGAAGTACGTATCCAAGAGGCGATAACCATTCTTATTGACAATGTTACGCGCAGCGATATTCCGAAGATGACGAAGCCGGCGCTAAAAATAAGAAAAAAACCTACATAGTCAAAGAAAGAACTTTCTTAGATTGAAAACGAACCCTTCCCTTTTTTTTCCAAAGCATTTTATCGATTAACAAAGCACTGCTGAAAAAAAAAAAAATCCCACCAAACACTCCATTTTCTCTGGCAGACAGCAAGTGTAAACAGCAAGGATTCAGCAAAGCCACAGGACAAGCAACAACAAGCACCTAAAAGCTTGGGTTAAGCAACACTGATATTCAAGAGATGCTATTTCTACTTGTGTCCTGTATGTCATTTTTATCCCACATGTCTAAATCACCCCAATTCTTCAAGCAGTTTCAAGCAAATATGTGACACTATCAGCTTCAAACACAGCAGCAGCATCACCCAGATGTTCTGCATCATTGTGCTAGAAACACTTCCCAGCCAAAGCTACTTTCAACAAGCATTAGTGGACAGAGAGCTCCAACATAAATCACCACCCAATCCAGAGCCATAAAGAACTGTCTGAACAAAGCTTCCTGATTTCACAGTAATCCTGGAAACTGCCTTAACAACCTTAAAGTAAAATACATCAGAAAGACATATCAAGATTTTCAGGGGAAATTAAGGGACCACTGAATTTCGAGATTTTCACTGTCAGTTACCATCTGCTGTGACGAGAGAGTCCTTTTCTCTTGGATTGAATACACTAGAATATGTCACTAAAATATTTAAGCGATTTCATCCAACTCCAACATTATGTTGGTTTACTAAAATACTGTACCTTGAATAAAAATCCTCAGATCAAATCAATCTCTCTCTCCCACCTCTCTGTGTCACACAGCTTTAATAGCTGTGGCTAAAGTCTTAGCTTCAAAGCACACCACACCCTTAATCTTTGATAAATATTGTACATTATTAACTTCTTGTAAAATTTAACTAGTTAACAAAGCAATTTTGTAGGACTGTCCCTCTTAATTCATTGCTTAGCTGTGGTTTCTATTTTAACTTCGAAGACCCACGCTTCAAACAGCCTCCCTTGAATGTAGCACTCCACGAACTGCCACTTCAAATACATAAAGTTCCCACCAAATCCTTCAGTGTCATATTTTCCCAATCAATCTCTCAACTCACCAGTGTCTCGTCCACCTATCATGGGTATGTTGACAATGGCTCCACATACTTTCTGGATTACCACAAACCACAAACAAACCTCAAACAACGGGGTTTCATGCATACTTTTACCTCAGAGATCACCTCATACCATTTTTACCCAAAAGCTTCTTCATTTGTAAGTCTGAATCCGCCTCAAAAGTGGATTGACCAAAAGCATATTTTAAATGCTTTTGACACCAAAAGACAATTTTCCCGTTTGCAGCTTGTCCTAAAAGGCTTTTAACAAGAATTGAAAGGCCATCATCTGTTCTAGAATCACAGTATGACATTTTATATCACTTAACACCACTTTAGTGATGTATTAGTTTTGCCTCATGGAAAGGTATGAGGAATATTAAATTTCTGTTCATGTGACAAGCTAAAAATCACTGATGGATTCATTCTGTTGAATGAATGTTTATGAGTTAGACTTAAAAACAGAGCCCAAGATAGGATGCCCAGGTATCTCTAGTATATCCATGAATTAGAAAACTAAAAACAAAAAAACCCAACCAACAAAAAACCTTCTGTGGGACTACATGAGTCTACATGAAACTACCAGTTTCTTAGAAACTGGTATCCAGAATGTCAACAGAAAGAATAAGCCCCATTTAAAAGAAGCCACATAGACCCTGAACATTTTTTCACATCTAACCTCAAAGCTGGGTAGTTTCACTGGCTGTTTTCACATGCAACTGAAACACTCTTAAAGAAACAGATTAGAACGTGCATTGTGCTCCCTATAAAAATGATTCAAGAATTTTATGTGCCAACCCTCTCCTTTAATTAACATCAGTAGCATAGAAATCAATCAACTACCATGCTCATTCCCTTCATTTTTGGGATTTTCTTTTTTTCTTTAACCCCTTAAAACAAAGAACAGCCCACACTGCACCCTAACAAAGAGGGCAATTTCCTTCAGGTCTCTTTAGGATTGCAAACTAATTTGTGTGCCTGCTTTAAGTAGTATGTTTCACTTCTTAGTCCTCAAGCAAAGTCAAACAAGTTTCTCAGCATTCACAGTACACAATGAGGTCAGCCACGTTTGAAAAAAAAAAGCTGTTGAGTGTCCTAACCTACACCTGCACCTGTGGACAAGATTTGAGTCCTTATCTCCATGGTTTGTGACTTTCTTGCATCCTTCAGGGTCTGGAGTCTAGAATAAAGTCTCACTTCTCCCAAACCAGTTGGAAGAGGACCATTAAATTTGGGGCTATGAGACAACAACTCAGTTTAGAACTCAATATGCAACAAGTAATGAATGCCTATTTGAATCTCCAGCTTAGCCAGCAGTCTCCTCCTCCTTCAGTCCCATTACTTGTCCATTTAGCCTGGCTGATAGGGAACAAATTTCCAAATACATAGACAATTTTATCATTCACATCCTTCAGTGTGAGGTCATGATGACAGGGGGACTTGGATCCTGAAAATAAATCTTCTAGTTTGCCTACTCTATTCACTGATATTATACTGCATTATTCAGATTTCCTCAGAACTCTATGGAGGCAGCATTCACAATTAATTAACCTCTCCTGATCAAAGATAATTAGCTTCAACCAGGAGACCATCAGCTACAAAGACATATCCAAAAGACAATTGAAATAGGCCCCAGAGTTCCTCATCAAGGGCTTTGTTTTGTGACAAATATTATTTTGAGGGAAGTTTTAAGTCTCTCTTACCTCCTGTGTGTTTCATATCATTTTTCACTGGAGACACTGGAATACACAAAACAAAAACTCCACTGTGCTGCAGCTCAGCTAGCACTGGCATCAGCACTGCCAGCCCTCAGTGCTGTATCACCCTCCTTATTCGTCTCACCATAAATAAGCATTTGTGCAGCTGCTCACAGAATCATGCCTGGGAACCAATCTGGATTAAAACTAACCACTTCTCCCTTTTCCTGGCTTAGTTTCACCTGCTCAGTTCCTCAATATGGTTCACCATGTGGCTGGACAAGCAGCTGTGCAGATCAAGGCAGAGATGGTGCAGCAGCAAAAGGCTGAAGGCAGAGAACTCCTGTTGAAATGAAACCACCATCTTAAAGCATGTGTGGAGCAATGCTCGTGGCACTGCCATGAGCCAAGGGAAACGCGGTTCACAATAAGGTACCAGAGCATTTCAAACTGCAAAAGCAACTCTTTATAGAGAATAAACCAGTTCACTCTATATTGAATACAGTAGCTGCAAATAACCCACAGTTCTTTAATTTCCTCCCCCTTTTAGGTGAAGCGCTAAAAAGTGGTCCTTTTTCATTAAAGACAAGTTTCAGCTCTTTTGCTCTTTCTATAAAAGCATCAAGAAATCTTCATCATGAAGGAGGATCTCCCCAGGACGAGATGCTCTGCAGCCAGAACAGTCAATCCAAAAAGCCCAGCTTAAAAACCAAAATACAAGTGCTAAAAAACACTCCAAGTGCCTTGGCAGCATCATGAGTCACCTAACTTCAAAAAGGCCAGCATGAGTGCAAGATGATAGACCAGAATTTGTTTTCATAAAAAAAAAATGAGCAAAATACGCAGATAGGTATAGCTAATTTTCACCGCTATCTCCTTAAAGATAAGCTAGCAGCAACACAGGCCGAAGATCTCAGACAGGCGTCTACAGCAGGTATCTTAGTAAGATACCCTACAGCAAAAAAAGTTATTTTTGCAGAACTGATACCATTAAAGAGGTTATTTAACCTTTTCAACAGCTCTCAATTCAGCACATGCAGCCTGAACAGTGGCTGGATCAGTGCTTAGCAGATTAGTAGAGCAGGTCTAACGGCTTGTTCTAGGGAGTTTGAGACACAAGTTACTTTCATTACAATTGTCCTAGTCCTTTGCAATTCCCAAGAACGTCAATGGAGCAGTGAAATTACATAGCAGGCCTTGTTATCATTTGCTTTAATTGCCAGTGTAAGTCATACTTGATTAAAAACAACTGCTATATAGCAACTATACATTGACTCACATGAAAGAAATTAGTTCTTCCTTCTACCTTGAAGAGAAACGACTACAAACCAGGAGAACAGATCCAGTAATTTTCCCTTAGAAGAAATACTGAGTAGCTAGTATTTCAAAAACTGCTGCAGGTAAAGATACCACAGCTTATAAGCACACAGCTATCCCAAAGATACACAGAAAGTCTGATCAGGAAAGCTGTAGGAGAAATCTGAAGAGCAGAAGCTACCATCAGGTTTCATCCCTCATGCCTGCAAAGACAGAAAAGCAGCTTCCCCGAATTCTACAACATCTTAACAGAGCTGCTGTGGAGCACAGCGAGACCATCCCTGCTCAGCGATGACCAGCTTCTCTCAAAACTCAGAAAAGCACTCAGTTTTCATCATTCTGAGAAACTATTTGCAGTTGTGTAATATATCTAGTGTTCCCATTCAGTGACTTTCTGGGAACCTCTCCAGACTTACCACAGGCCATGAACAAGTCAGACTGCTCCAGAATAAAGTATTTTGATCATCAACCTTGTTGATTGTTAACCTTAACCTTGTTAAGACTCTGCCTTTCCATCAAGTGATTCCAGAACTCTACAGTCTACCAAGTCTTTGGAGGTCTAAAGGACTGAAACTGTCTGGTTCCTTCATGCTTTAGTTCCCTCAACGCTAAGATACCATAATCTTTCACTACCTCTGCCTAAAATGCCACCTTCAGCATCCTAACGCTTGTTCCCATCCTGCACAATGTGTTTTGTGCAGTCTTATGGTGAGGGTCAGAAAATTGAACCAAGGTAAAGCTGCCAACACCAGAAGTTAGTTCAACATGTGGGCAAGTTCCTCCAGTTCAGCTCCCTACAGCTACACAGACGTGCACACCACAAAAGAGGACAGAGAAGGCAGACTTCAACTCTGTGGTTTCTTCATGGCTTAAGGTGATCAAGATGCCACTCTGTGCTTTCCTCCAGGCCTGAGAAACAAAAGCAATAAAGCTATTTACTATTTTTTTGTCTAATAATCTGGCATAATTAATAAAAATCACTGCAGAGGTGGCAGGGGGAGGTAAGAAAAGGGAATAACTTCTCAAACGAGAGAGAAGTGTACTGTTGTTAACATAAGTTCACGGAAGTACAAGAACAGGACTACCTACAACAGCCTCAAGTATTCAGGGTATTTCATAATTATTTTTTCAAGGTCACATAATAGGTTGCAACAACAAGTATGAAGAGTTTGGACTCCTCTTCCATCATAGCAATTTTATTATTCCCTTACAAGAATCTGGTGACCCTGGGGAAAAAAAATGTCAGTATATCCAAGCTGGATGAGAACACAGCCAAACAACATTTTTCTATCTCTGGTACTGAGCCATCACACTGACTAGCTCTGGCTCCAAGTATCAATTGTGAAGCTCATTAATATGGGCAACAGCAAAGCCCATTCTTATCATATGGAGCCTACCATGCTATCAGCAGCTGAGATGATCTAATGGCTCACGGCTGGGAAAAGGGGGAGGTCTGTCTTCTCGTTTTTGCACATCTGCCTCCTCCCAGTAGCATGATCTGCCCTCTTTAACACGGATTTTTTCAGCAAAGCTGTTCATGAATTCTACTCCCACCAGGCCCTTTGACATGTTAAATAAATTCGCAAAGGTGTCAAAGGAGTATCTGAACTTAAGCAAGGCTGGCAGTTTGGTTTCTTCCAGCAACAACCATTCAAGATGCCATCAAACAGGCCCCTCTGTGAATGGAGGGTTAGGCAGAAAACTCCTCCAGATGCTACTAACAGAGTGACAGTGGGCCCACTGCATGGCCATGAGCAAGTTTCAGAAATTCTATTAGAACAGGCAGATTTTTAAAGAACTTAGTAAAGAGGAATACATTTTCCACAACGAACCTTACGTTCAATTGCCCAGGAAAAAAGGTTTATACATCTATGACTGGATTTGAAAAAGGCTTCCCCACCCACCCATTCCTAATGACTTTCCATATAATCCATGTAAAGTGCAAAGCATCACACAGGTTCAAGAGAACATTTCTAATTCAAAAAGAAAGAGGAAAGGGGGGAATTAAAACAAATACCAGAAACTTACTTTTCTCAGCCTTCTTAATGCTGGTTTTACCATCGTATTTACATTTCAGACAAATCATCTTGTACAAGCCAAGTAGAAGTTTACATAAATTACTTTAAAAGCCCAAATTCACCAAAAACAAATCACCGCTCAGGGCTCTCTCAGAGGCCTGATGATCTGAAAAGCAACCATTGTTTTTCCAGAAGACAGACTGTCCAGGACTTTCAACACTGGCTAAAATTTCAGCACCACTGGCTAAAATTTCAGCACCAGCTCTCCTTCCTTAGCCTTTAATGGAGCACTCTACTTATCAAATAGTTTTTGATCAAGACACACCAAGACAGTCTTCATCTCTGAGCACCATCTCTTTTTTCAGACTGCTGCCCTCCTCACAATTCTGTCAAGAGAGTATATTCCATTAATTCTTTTTGGATCAGGATCAGCTCTGACTTCTGTATACGATGGCACACACTTTGTTTTTACCTGGCTTTCACATGAATTTCCTAGCTTGCTTCCTTGCTTTATGACCCACAGATGCTCTGGAAGAATTTAAGCAAAATCCTTCCAACTATTTTAGCATTAAAGCAGGAGGCAAAGGTTAGTTAGCAACACAAATGTTGCTACAGCAAATCTAGTGTTTTTGAACTGAACAGACCTGAGCTAGCAATGTCAACTATTTGGATGTCTGAATATTTGTCAGAATTAAGTCATATTAAAACAGAGGGCTCTGTGTGCTTTGTAGCTCATAGAAGGCAGGTCGAGGTGGGTCCTTTTTTTTCTTAAAAAGCGTAAAAGCTCCAGCCCCAAAACAAAAAAAAAGTTACCAAAAGATGATCTACATTTAGCCAACATGAGCATCATTTATTATCACAGCACTGCTCTACACCTCATTATTACACTTTCCAACGTCCTCAGATTTTCACTACTTGCTTTCGCCTCTCCATGCCAATTGGAATATTAAGAAGCAATCATGTGATCCAATCTTTTGGAAGTCAAATGGCAGACAAGAATTCATACTTAATTCAATTTTTTATAAGTTTTCAAGCCACCTCATTTTCCAATTTGATACCTTATTTTTAAGTGGAGTGTACCCCACAGGAGGTTTGGGTCAACTCTGCTGCACAACATAAAGCTTTCAAAATCCAAGGAATGTACATGGGAAGTTTAGGCACTTACTCAGATGTATGGTTACTTAAAACCACAGGAAGGACAAGAAAATGCTTGTACTCCAATTTACACACTTGCTAGGAAGATTTGTAAGCTTTGCAATTTTAACAGTTTTCCACATTTCAGAGTCAAGAGAATCACATGGGATTTCAGATCTACAGATCTAAGCAAAGCAGAAGCATTTGACATGTAATTTTGTGGGACACACCACAAGGAATTTTTTGGAATTCTATTTTAATGTCCTTTCAGCAGACACTTGAAGACAGCAAGGCCCTCAAAGCTACACAGCCATCATTAGTTCAATGATTCACTTGTGGTTCTCCTTATAACTGCAGCTCCTTCATATCTCCATCTCCTCATGTCAAGTAATGGGATTCAACAGTCATCCAGGAACTCATTTCCCTTTTTAAGATTTAACTACTTTCTTGCAAGTGCCTTTAAAAAGCTATGCCTACTAGGAATCAGATCTGAGGACAACACCAGTTCGAAGATGCACTGTAAGAACACAACTGCACTTTTTTTTTTCCTGAGAAGATGCAAAACACATCCATCACTTTCTTCCCTCACATTCCCAAAGATCCTATGCACGGAACGAGATACATCGAACCTGTGCAGTGTGATTTAATCAGACTAAATAACCACAAGTAAAGTCAAAGCTATTTCATCTACGTGGGCTCAGTTTTCACAGATGCACAGTTGTGAATTTTAGTTTCCAGTTCCTTAAAAGTGCCTCCTTTTCTTTACACTTCTGGGCAGCTGAAAGGCTTTCAGAAGTTTCACTTTAGAAGGAAAACAGCTATGAAGCTTTCGCCTGAACACATCAAGGGTCAATACACGTTTCTAATCATCCATACTCCATGCCATGGCTACTCCTGCTTCTGTACTGCACTGAGAGTTTCACCAGGAACAGTCAGCAAATGGAAGATGTTCAAAAGGCATTGAGTCTTCCCTAATTCACACAAGAAGAAAGTGAAACACGAAGAATAAGGAACATCTCAATACTTGACATAGTCCGTGCAGAAGTGTAGTTATTTTCCAGCTATCTGAATGCAAAACAGCCCTTTGCAAGGTCAGCATGGAGTTGAAGAATGCAACGTCTGAAGTCAACGTTATAACCAACAAAATATGTTAGTCTATGGCACAATCTGCTCCTTTAATACAAATTAAAACAACAGTAGCATCAGAAAATATAATTAAATATATAATAATTAAAACAGATAACTATATTATAACTGATAAAAACTTAAGACTATGTATTACTCTTGAAAGACAGCTGTGTTCTTTGGTTTACCCTCCCCTGCATTCCCTCCTACTAGCTAACCCTCTAAACCCCTTCCTCATCAAATAATTGCATTTACACTGACGAGCGACTCAGAACTCAACATCTACCCCCATGAAATGATTTAAACAGCTCGTAACTGTACAGCAGGCACAAGAAATCTTCTCTTTGTACACCACAATCACATGTAGAAAATCTACACCATCTGTTTTAGAGCCCAAAACCAATGAGACAACTATGACCAAAACTGATGTAAGCTCACAATGTTCACACCTCACTAATTTTCTGCATCCTCATCCTTCTTTCCACATCCAGGATTTGTGCAAATCTCTGCAGAAAGATTGTAAAAGCCTATTATTTACAACATAAGGTAGGGGCAAGCACAGAAGACACAGGTATTCAGTCTTGGGATACAAACAGGATAGCTGGTTAGGTGTGGCAAAACAAGAATCAAAACACAGAATTAACTTAAATGTAATGTTAGCAGGAAGGGTTCAAAAGCAAAATCATGAGCCTATGCAGGGTCTCTGGCAAATGAAGTTCTTTCTGTGTATAGTTTCAACAGCTGTGTTTGGTTATGGTCACTAGAACATCAAGAGCAACAGATCCAGCAAGCTGGCAAACACCACAGCTCCAAAGAGTAAGGACAGTCAGCACATGCTAAAAAAATTGCTCTAAACTGGGGTTAAGAAAATCTTACAAGCACTGCCCACTGGCCAGACAAAGCTCTTCTTGCTAGGTGTTTATATAAAGATGTAAATAACAGGGAACTAGACAGTCTTTCCATCTTTAACCAAGACCTTTTAGAAGTGGCAGCTAGAAATACCATCTTTCCTTATTGATGTTTTTCTCTGAGTTTGTCTAAGTAAATATTTGCTCCCAAGATAAAAGACCAAAACTCTAACTGCTTCTTTGACACAGCATGGGAACTAAGCCATGGGGTAGAAAAGAGAACATGGAGGTGCAAGTCCCACCTCATCAATAACACACTGCAGCAGTTCAGAAAAGTCCTTAAGCCTCTTAACAAGACCTTGGGATAGGGAGCATTACTCCACATTAGCTGTGGGAATAACCTGGGAATACCAAGGTGATAGTCAGAAGGAAGAACCCTAGTAAAAAAGTAACCAGGGCGTTACAGAACCAAGAGCATCAACGAAATCAAAGGCACTTTTGACCTCAAAGAAGCACTTAAGGATGCTCAAGGTTGCACAAGCAAGTAGCATATGATGATTAATAACTTGAAGTATATTAATGTTTATCATGTTGCTGGATGACAAACCAAGGGCAAACAAGTGATCTTCATAAATGAGACTTTAGCTAGTTGCTCAACTAAAAGCATTCCCTAACTCACCACAAACATCCCAAATAAAGCATGAAAACCGATTTAGTACAGCTTTCAGACAGAATAGTCTCTAACTTATTAACAGATCATTTGGCATGCAAAACACACCCACATCCCTCAGGGAATAGAGGTAGTACATTGCAGGTAGCAAAATTCCAGCCCCAGGTTAACAGTCAGTGAAAATTTTGGGCTAAAATTACAATTTTACAGTAACTTTAACAACTACTTCCTCCTAATTAGTCTCCAACACACACTAAACATTGATACAGCTGGGTATGGTTACAACTGAGTAAGATCACCCAGTCAAAAAACTCACACTGTGGTGTTTCACTGCTGCAGCACCTCCCTCCCACTGAGCGTTTAAAGACAGTGTGCGTCAAAGAGAAGTGAAAGCAATATTCCAATACAACACTTTCCATCCACTATTCTGATTTCTCCCCCCCGGCACATTCAGTAGGAAAGAGGAAGTAAAATATTTGAGTCAGTCTTTGTTTTCATATTACTCAGGAGACTATATAACAAGAGTTTTATATAAAACTATGTCTAAAAAGATACTATTTTCTCACTGTTTTAGTTGAAAGTCTCATTCATGTGCAGCCCTGGCCCCGTACAGTAATTTTCTTCACTTCTCCTACACATAAGACCCTTCAAACACATTTGCCAGCACACTTCGAACCACCCCTTTCTGTCATGTTCCCCAAAATGTTGCGTATGAGTGATACGCATCTTTAAAGAAAGAAACCAAGTCAAATCTGGAACTGAACCTGTCAGGGGTCACAAAAGAAGGGCTTCTACACATAAGCTACCCCGAAAGAGAAGGTCAAAGAAAAGGTGTTACCCCCCAATAAACAATGCTGGAAAACTGGTAGCAATAGATGAGGAGAAGGTTGAGGTACTCAACAACTTTCTTGCCTCAGTCTTCAAAGGCAACCCCTCTTCCTGCACCTTTTAAACAGATGGACAGCAGGATGGGGACTGGGGGAACAAAGCCCCTCACACTGTAACATCAGGTTCGTGACCACCTGAGGAACCTGAATGTGCACAAGCCTATGGGACCAGGTGAGATGCATCTCAGAGTCCTGAGAGAATTGGCTGAGTTAGTTGCCAAGCCATTCTCCATGATACTGGAAAAGTCATAGCAGTCAGGACAAGTCCCAGGTGGTTGGAAAAGGGGAAACATAATATCCATCTTTAAAAAGGCAGAAAAAAGGACCCTGGGAGCTACCACCCTGTCAGCCTCACCTCTGTGCCTGGGAAGATCACAGAACAGATCCTCCAAGAAACTGTGCTAAGGCACATGCAGGACAGGGAGGTGATTTGACAGCCAGCACAGCTTCACCAAGGGAAAGTCCTACCTGACCAACCCAATGGCCTTCTATGATGGGATGGCTACATCAGCGGACAAAGGAAGTGTTCAAATGTCATTTATCTGGACTCCTGTAAAGCCTTTGATATGGTCTGCCCACAACATCATTCTCTCCAAATTGGAGAGATGGATTTGATGACTGGACTGTTAGAGGGATAAGGAAATGGTTGGACGGCCAAATCCAGAGGGCAGTGGTGCTCCCAGTTAAGCTAGCACAGAAGCCACAGGAGCCATGTATGCTAAGCACTGCTCTTGGACTCTTAAAAGTGCATCAAACTCCAACTGGATCTTTAGGAAGCCCAGTCTTAAAGTGAATGGAGGTTACAGAGCATCCTTGAGAAGTTTCAGTAACTGAAACTGTTTTGCTGTACCCTAAACATATACTTCTGACACCTGTAGCTGAGACCTGTAGCTGAAACCTCATTGCTGCTCTTCTCCACAGAAACTTTCACTATCTGCCAAGAGATGTCTGTGAACCAAAAGATACAAAAAATATTGCATCACCTGGTCTGACACCATTCATGGCTGTGCACAATGGCACAATTTACCCCCTCCCTCCTTACCACCACATCCATATTCAGCAGATATATCTCCCTCCCTCACATGCACCCTCCCAGGCACTGGTTCTGGAGTGCATGACGATGTGCTTTCCTGTCGCTGGACAACCACACGTGAAATCTGTTTTAGCCAGCAATCAGCACAGTAACATTCAACAGATCATTTGACTGCAGCATGACTGGCTCTCTACGTTCTGGCTGCATTTTTCTGGCTAATCCCTTCCATCAAGGATATAAGACTCTGAAAGTTTTGGCTCCCCCACTTCCTTCATTGCTTTGAACTGCTTATAATGACATGATTCAACAGTTTGTTTTAAGCACTCAGAAATCCTTAATCACTTATCATGATACTCCTGGTTTTCCTGCATCGAGCAGCTGGGAAGAGATATTCCTAAAGAATCTCTGCTTTTAAAGTGCAATTATTTCACATTTTCAGTTCTGTTATGCTCACTCTTACAGCAAAAGAAAACAACTTCCTGGCACAATTACTAAGGGATTCAAGTGGTAATTTTATGCTTAACCAGATGCATTTCTTTACAGCCATATCCTCTATTCCTTCCTCTTAAAATGCAGAATACAACAGGAAAAGGCATTCTTTGCCCTGGTCATCCCGCTAACAACCGAAAGAAAGGGTTAAAGAAGAGGTCAGTCAGTTTTGACACAAGTGTGGTCACAGTGGCAAAAGGTTTTGGACATGACTTTTCACTCCTGCAAAAGCATCAGTAGCAGGAATTTTGTTTTCTAATCAATGTGATTGTCACTGGAACAGTTAAAGCTAGACTAAACCCAAATTACACCTTCAGTACGTCTGCTCTTAAAAAGACACTTCAGTCATTAAAAGCACTCACCTCGAGTTTACAGTTGAGAATTTGTCTTTAGAGAAATTTATAACCATGACTCAGACCATCCTGCTCTCATCCTTATAGTCAAAAAATGTAGCACTGGGTATTCTAGAGAAAACTGCCTATTGAAACAATCACCAAGTTAATTTCTGTGCTGACACATAGAAAACAATTACCTTGCCTTACATAGCACCACATACTTTCTGGCTGGACCAGCCAGACTTTCGCGTTACAGAGATGGTACAATAGACCGGGAATGACTTTTCTTTTTCATGATTCTGCAGTAAAATAGCTCTGGTGTGCTTAGGACCTTCAAGGTAACTTGCAGTTTAGTAACAGACTTTTGAGCTCAGATAATACAGAGGAAGAGGGGGACTTGTTATCAGCATATTCAGCGGAGCCTCTCAACTTCATTGCAAGTATGGACAGAGTACACAAGTCCCTCAGCACACAGTCCTTGTGTTAGCAGAACACACAGCAGAACAATACCTCAGTCTCTGTCACAGCCTTACACTTGCTACAATTAACATGCAAGCATCCTCAATGGCCCAAACTAAATATTTACTCAACTGGAACATCCTATAATTGATGACTCAGTTTCTGCTCCTACAAACTCCTACAAAAGTTTCTGCTCTCAGGAGAAAAAGCCTGTGTTTTGGTCTCACTTTCACAAATGAAGTCCAATGACTAATATCTGACGCTTCTCCCTGCAGCATTCACTCGGTCCTTGCACAAGCCTGAGAAAGAATTAAACCAAAAACTCAGCAGAGAGAAGGCCACACTTGATCTTATGGACAATACACTGTTTCCTGTTCATACAGAGAAGTGCTCATGTTTATGTTCATTTACATAGAGCAGGCTCACATTTCAGAATAAGTACTTGCAATTTAGAGTCCGGTGGCCAACAGCCACCTCCATTCCCTGCCTTTACCCCTAAGTGGATGTCTACTAAAACATGTTTATCCAGAGAGCAGTTACAGCTCCACTTCAAGTTGACATATATTGATTTTTTCTTAGGAACTCTTTATATTCCCACTTTGTAACGTAGCTCAAGTAACACAGATCGCATATCTACTTCGTAATAACACAGTGCACTGAGTCAATGAGACAAACAAGACACATCTTACAGTATTTCTAAAGAAAAGCAAGACTTCGCTAATTAGTCCCTCCTCTACCACTACTGCTCCAGCTCCTGTACAATCAAAGTCACCCCACACAAGAGGGGAAAGGGCACAGAGTCAGTTTGATAGGGATTGCTAAATGCTCAGGCAGAACCTAGGCTTTCTCGCTTAACCTTGCTCCCAATGATCTCCAAAATTAAAATGGGGGACGGGTGTCCAGTAAACCAAAAGCCAACTATCAAGAAACAGGAAAAACAGATTTAGGCAAAGGAAGCATGTGATGGTGAGGGAACATTTCACCACTTTTCAGAATACACTGCGTGTTATATCTACACTCGCTCCCCACCCCACTGAGGGAAAGGACGCCCCAGCTGCTCCGGCCTCACGAGGTGCTCAAGTTTAAATTTTCAGGGTGCACCTCCCACCTTTAGTTTGCCCCTTTTTAGGCACAGAAGTAGTGTCCTGGGAAACACCACCAGACTCCCCCAGGAGAGGGGCTCAGAACCCTGGTCCCATGCTTCCTCTCACCTTCCTACCAGTCTATGAGAAAGGTGCTCAAACCCCTCCTTGCCTCAGGGACTCCCCTTCCATCAGCTTGAGGACTCTGCCTCAGGTACCCCCAAACCTCGGGGAAGCCCCACTGACACCTCATGGAGTACTTGTCAACCCCTTTACCTCAGGGAACGCCACACCTCAGGGAGCACCCTCGTACACCTCGAGTCACCCCCCTTCACCTCAGGGCACACTCCTCATTTCAGGAAATATCTCCCTTCACCCCAGAACAACCCACACCTCAGTGAGCACGCCCCTGTGTACACGGCATCCCACACCTAAGACAGCACCCCCCTTCACCTCAGGGGCTCCCACACCTCAGGACACCCCATATCTCAGGGGACACCCCTGATTCACCTCAGGACACCCTCCTCCACCTCAGCTCCCTCCGAGCGCCGCCCCGAGGCCCCGCCGTACCTGCTGCGAAGGCAGTTCCACATGCAGGGCGCGGGCCGCGGAGCCTGGCGGTAATGGGGGAGGGCCGGCAGCCGAGCTCATCCTCACGTAGTGTCCCCGCTCCGCTCCCCCGGGGCCGCCGGGCGCGCAGGGGTTAATGGCGGCAGCAGGGCCGATCCAGCCGCCCGCTACGGAGCCATATTACCGCAGTGCCGGAGGGAGGGCGCAGCACCGCCTTCCGCACGCCCATTGGTCCCCGCGCCGCAGGGGCGGGAGTTCACCCGCCTTCTCGAGCTGCGACTGGCTCAATACGACACCAATCAACGCCCCTCTTCGCTGGCCCTGTCAAACCGCTGGAACGAACGCCGGGGCCGATTAGAGAGCCCGCTTCCGGAAGGCAGGACGGTGCCCGAGGAAACGGGCGGTGATTGGAGGAGATTGGATTTGATTGACAGCGTGTCCTCCGTCACGTGTGCAGGAGCTGTTGTCATCACGTGGTGGGACGGAAATATTTCAGCGGAGGGAACCGACGGGGGGGCGGTCGCCATGGCAACCGGAGGGGCCTCGGGGCTGGGTCCGACACTGTGGGTCGGCAGCGGTCTCATCCACATCACTCCGACCTGTCCTACATCACCCTGACCTGCCCCTCATCAAATTCACCTCCACATCACATCCACCTCTACATCACCCCGACCTGCCCCATGCCCCACGTCACATCCACCTGCCCCATGTGACACGTGCCCCACAACAGGCCAACGCATGTCAGGTCAATATAAAAAAGACCTTAAGCTATTAAAGAGTATCCAAAGAAGGTCCATGAGGATGGTGAAGGATCTGAAGGGCCTCACGAGGAGCGACTGAAGTCACTTGTTTTGTTTAGCCTGGAGTAGAGGCTGAACAATGAGAGTAGACCTCATTGAGGTCTTCAGTATCCTCAGGAGGAAAAGCAGAGGTACCAATCTCTTCGCTCTCATGACCGGTGATAGGACCTGAAGGAATGGCGTGAAGCTGAGTTGGGCGAGGTTTAACTTGGATATTAGAAAAAGGTTCTTCACCCAGAGGGTGGTTGGGCACTGGAACAGGCTCTCCAGAGCTCAAGAAGGGTTTGGACAATGCTCTCAGGCACAGGATGGGATTGTTGGGGTGTCCTGCACAGGGCCAGGAATGGGACTTTATGATCCTGATGGGTTTCTTCCAGCTCAGCTTATTCCATGATTCTATGATCCTATGAACCTGCCCCACATCACATCCACTTGCATCACATCACACTGACCTTCTCCACAGCACATCCACCTGCCTCACGTCATCCCAACCTGCCCAACAAAAGACCAACATGCCCTACATTGTGCCAACCAACCCAACATTAGACCAGCCCAGCCCACATCACACGAATCCATCCCATTTCATGCCAAGCCATCCCACATCAGGCCAACTCACCCCAAATCATACCAACCATGACGCCTACACACGCCAAAGCCCAACACAACCATCCCCCCAGCACTTATCTACATCCCATGCCACCCACGCAACATCCATCCTGAGCAGAGGGACCATGACCACTTGGAACGGCACCATCCCCACAAACTGCACACCTCTCAGAGTGCCAGTTCTGTCCCTGTGCTCCACCGGGACCACCAATTCCCACAGCACTCTGCAGCACCTGCCTGGCGTAGGAGGTCATGCTGGAGACTCTCATCCCTACGGCACTGCTAGGGACCGTCACAGACAGGGCTGGAACACCACACTGCCAGGAACACCAGTCCTGCCAGCTCTGTGGCAGCACTGGAAATGCCTGTTCCCACTGGGCCGAACAACTCTGAAAGTGTTGAGTGCGCCGTGCAGTGCTGGAAAACCCCATCCTCCTCTCCTTTGCTCCTCCTCTCCTCCCGTCCTCCTGTGCTCAGCACTGTGCAGCTCCCACACCATGGAGACCATCCTGCTGGAAGCCCTATAAGCCTTCATTCACCTGCAGTACTCCTGGGTTTGTAATATCCCTGCTGTGGTGATGTGTTGTAACAGCGTTGTCTTCAGCATTTGTTTTTGTCTTGGTTATTCAACAGTGAACTTGTTAAAGAGAGGAAGAAAAATGAAAACTGGACTGGAAACTCACGTTTTCTGGAGTTTAATGGCCATCCGTGTGGGATGAAGTCATCCTCTTCCATCCTCCTCCTTCCTTTGCAGCTGCTCACCATGGTCTGTTTTTCTCCAGAGTGCTTCCTAGTTGAAATGGAGATGCTAAACTTTTCCCCTGGGTGATTCCCTGGTTTACCCCATAGTGACACATCTATGTGGACTTTTTTCCCAAATTGTTTGATTATACATTTAGGCACTAAATAAATTCAATACCTCAAGCTTAAGTTTTGGACATCGTTGAGCCTGGCATTGTGTGTGAGTTCTGGATGTTGCTGTCTCTGATCACAAAAATTGATTAGAAACAGTGGCCTTTTTTTGGAAGATCTTCCGGGGAAAAGTGCATCTCCATTTTTTCTTTCTGATAAAAAAAAAAAAAAGCCTTCTCTTTCAGTATTTTCAATAGCCAAGTGTTCTATTTTCAAGCACCCAGACTCCTGAGCTGTGTTGTCGAGATCAGGAAGTTCAAATATAGTAATTTTGGACCTGTTGTATCAGTTTGATTCACCTCCTGTTTTCTGGTTCATTACAAGACGTGCTCCTTCCTTTTGAAATTTCCATTTTCACCTTCGAGGACTGAAACTTGCCTTTTGGGATAAAATCTGGGAGGTTTCTTTTCCCAAGGTGTGAAAAATGCATTCAGAATGACAAAATTATCTAAATATCAAGAAATTTTGAAAATGCTTTGTGCCTTTGAGACTCTTGATGTGCTTCCTCCAGAGAGCAAAACTAATTCTAGCTCAGAATTAGATAGAAAATCAGAGAATATCACAACTGTAAGAATAGTTTTTTTCTGAGATAAATCACTAAAAACAATTTATGCAAACAGTGTAAAGATGCCACTGCTTGTTTGCCCAAAATATTTTAAAAAAAATCCATCCTTTTAAAAAAAAATAAATCCATCCTCAGATGCAATGTGACATTTCTGTGACTGATCTTTCCCCAGTTCTTCACCTTCGCCTTCTATAAAAAGTGTGTTATCAACATTTTTGTCATCCTAAATCCAAAGCACAGCCACATACCAACTACTAAAGAGAATCTTCTATCCCAGGGAACATCAGGACACTAACTTAAATAGATTTGGTGAATTTAAAGTCCGTATGTCATTACCATAGCAGAATCTTCCTATTTTCTTCATTTCCACAGGAATAGGGTGTGATGATAAAATAGTGATGTTTAGAAAAGTCAAATGAGTTATTTAACATAGCAGTTCACCTGCTATGTATATGGAGATTACATTTAATTTGCTGCTTGATGTAGACTGAGAGCTCTAACCCATAATTCAGGGACTAAAAAGCAAAATTCCCCCCAGAGAAAAATTCAAATAGGACCCCAAAACCATGTGGATTTATTAATGATTTTGTAGCAGTGGAACTGATACAGCTGCAAAGAAGTCCCAGCAGATTTCCAGCTGTCACTAGCTCAAGCTTTGGCCTCGTTTTACATTTCAGACTTAACGCTGGATTTTGTTATCTTAGCATGAAAAAGAACCATTTCTAAGGGCATTATAAAATAAGGAGTTTGTAGGGATGAGGTTTCAGATTTACATCTGATTTTCAAGAGTTTTGAGAGGTTTAGTGCCTGCCTTGTGTAGTTCACCACAGTAACCATTCAACATGATGAGAGGCATTTAATAACCCAGATTGTCCCTGAATTGTAGGGCTTAAAATAATTAGTTCATTAATAAGGATTGTTGGATTATTTTAAGGAGAGTATTTGCAAGCTGCAGCTGGGGAGTGGCTTCTTTTGTCCCTAATTTATGAGCAGTCACTGGAGGCAGTAATGCTGGAGCAGTATCGCTCAACTCACCCATGTACATCGCCTTACGTAGGACACTGTGGAATTTACTGATGCCCTAGGAAACTGTCATTTGGATTTTTTAACCACCTCAAAAGGCTGGCATTATCCATCTGCATCGTTTTGAAGATCACAGCATGACCTTTTTTATGTCCCCATGGGTGTTCCTGCAGTGTGTTATCATAAAAGATGAAGTTCCTGTGGCTGCAAGTACAGGGATGCACACAGTGCTCCCACATCCATAACCTCCCCATCTGCCCAACCTGAGTGGTGTGGCTACTGTGTAAAGGAATATGGACAGGCTGGAGAGGTGGGTCTGTGTGAACCTTGTGAAGTTCAACCAGACCAAGTGCAAAGTCCTGCACATGGGTCAGGACAATCCCAAGCACAAACACAGGGTGGGGAAGGAATGAACAGGAGCAACCCTGGGGAGAAGGACATGGGACTGTTGATGGATGAGAAGCTCAACGGGATAAGCCGTGTGCGCTGACAGCCCAGAAGCCCCCAGTGTGCTGTGCTGATCCCACAGTGTGGGCAGCAGGGGAGGGGGGAATTCTGCCCCTCTGTCCCTCAGGTGAGATCCACCTGCAGAGCTGCCTCTGCAGAAGGACGTGGAGCTGCTGGAGTGAGTCCGGAGAAGGCCATGGAGATGCTCCAACGGCTGGAGCCCCTCTGCTCTGGAGACAGACTGGGAGAGCTGGGGGAGTTCAACCTAGAGAAGAGAAGGGTTCAGGGAGACCTTAGAGCCCTTGCCAGTGCTAAAGGGGCTCCCAGAGAGCTGGAGAGGGACTTTGGACAAGGCCTGGAATGACAGAATGATCCTAGTGGGTCCTTTCCAACTCAGAATATTCTGTGAGTCTGTGAGTTTGTGACAAGGGGGAATGACCTCACACTGACAGAGGGCAGGGTTAGATTGGATATTTCAAAGAAATTCTTCCCTGTGAGGGTGATGAGGCACTGGCACTGATTGCCCACAGAAGCTGGAAGTGTTCAAGGCCAGGTGGGACGGGGCTTGGAGCAACCTGATCTAGTGGAAGGTGTCTTTGCTTGTGGCAGAGGCTTGGAACAATACGAGCTTTAAGGTCCCTTTCAATCTAAGCAAGTCTGTGATTCTGTGATCTTCAGTTTTCTTCAAATGAATCCAACAGTCAAAAACATCACCTGGTTACTGGCTATGTCTTGTGTTCACATGTTGTCTAAACTCACACTGGCAGCTCCTCACTTTGACATTACGGAAAACCAGAAGCCATTTCTTCTGGACGTTTTTTTGGAAAGCAAAGCCAGAAAATAATTAAAATTACTACTAACAAAATTTCAAAATGCAATTTTAACAAAATATGGTAAAGAGTCTTGCAGAATGAGGTGTAGTTTTGAAAAGCCTCTGGAGAAAGCTGGATGAAATGCCAGTGAGGAATTGTCAGAAATTACATCTGAATCCTTAATTGCCATTTCTGGAAGCACTACTTTATCAGTGCTCTTTTTGCTCAACTGAAGTTGAGACACATGGACTCATGTCCTTCAAAATGACATGTGGTGGGGAGATACCACCTGCAAGTTATTACAGGGATTATTTAATAGACTTTATTGCAAATTTTGGCATGGTAGAACCTTTGGGAAGGGAAGAAATTACCTTGTGGCTAACAATTCCTACTTCTGCCACAGATCGAGTCAAATATGCTTCTTATTTTGGGTATGAGATCATTGCAAAATCACTCCAATGAGCCAACATACTTCTCTGATGGATAGAAGGATTCCAAATTCAGAGCAAAATACTTGGTTTGTGAGCTGTTTCGAGAGGAAAAAGGACAAATTCCGTGCCAAATGCTTATTAAATAATGTAATTTACAGCCACAGATATGGGGTTAAAAGAGTTTGTTTAGCTTTGCCTTGGGAAGGATCAAGCTCAAGCAATAGCGACTAACACAAGAGACTGGATTTGTCAGCACTGAACCCTGGACCTGTTTAGGTCCAAGGTATTTCTGAAGGTCTGTATTTCTAGTTGCAGCTGAATATGTTTTCTCCCTTCACAGAGGTTATTTTGAACTGCTGTGAGACACTTGCAGATATCTGAGGTGTTCTAGTTATCCCTAGGCAATGTATCAGAAGCTCACAGTGAAAAGTACAATACAGGTCAGATCTTTTTGATGTGGAGGCCCTTGGTTTTAAATTAACAGTAATACAAGTCTTTAATGCATTAAACTCCATGGGGGGTGTATTAATTTGCAACTGGCCATTGTTTGCATTTTACCATCACCATCAGCTGCATAAATGTGGGGCTATTAAAACTGATTTAATTAATTTATCATAATTTTCCTGAGTATTCCATTATAGGTAAACCCTACCTCAGACAGAGACACTTCATTGTAGTTTTGACATATCATCAAGCTGTTCTGGTCACATTATGTGTGCAGAGGAGATCCACTTTCAATAGAAGACATTTTCAAGTCAGCTCATAAACATTAGATAATTTCCATGCAGGTCACAGGAGAGGACTCCTGGTACTTTGGAGTGCAAATGATGCTTAGAATATCTGTTATTCTCCTGGTGCTTAGAAGAGCTATTATTTACATGGAAAAAACTTTCTTCTCAGTGTTATGGATCGAGTTGGAGCTTCAGACAAGTCCTGCCTTAGGCTTAGATTTTTGGCAGCAGCTACAATTTAGGTGGCCCACACCTACACCGCTCCAGCTCGCAAGTTTTTAAGGATGGCAGATCAGGTCTATTATAAAATGAGTTATTTATTGAGTAGACAAGAGATTAACAGACAAAAGGCCTTAAACAGAGTTACTTACTACACAGTATTAAACAAAAGAACTACTAGTAGATTACATAAAACAGTGCATGACATTAAGGTACCTATATAAAAGCTAGCAAAGAAATAGTATAAATTAGGAGTCAATGTAATTTACCACCGAATTGTCAATAGTGTACACAGAGTCCTTTCACTCAACCCTTGAAGAAGTAACCACAAAGCAGGCATCCCAGACTTTTGGGGAGAGACCCCCCACAAGTTTCCAGGGAATGTGCAGAAGATTTATGCTTTGTGAAAGTTTGGTGTAGCTTTTGTATTTTGTGGAGTGTCTGTCAGTCAGAAATTCTAGCTTATCTTTTCACATCTCACTTCCACAGCAAGATGTTTACTGTCAGCTAAAAGTATCAATTCCATGGTGCCGAAATAGCTCACTACAAGGCAAACTGTCCTGAATTGAGTTACTTTACCAAGGTTCATTTGAGGCTCATGTGAGAGTGAGATGCCCTGAGTTATTTCATCAGCTAACAAGCAACAGATAAGCTCTCCTGTGGTGGAGGAGATGCCCTGCTACGCTCAGATTCAAACATATCTTTTTAACATATATTTTAAATGTGAAAGGACTAGAGCACAGGTCTGACGATGAGTGGCTGAGGGAGCTGGTGGGGCTCAGCCTGGAGAACAGGAGGCTCAGGGGCGCCCTTCTCACTCTCTACAACTCCCTGACAGGAGGGTGCAGCCAGGTGAGGGTTGGCCTTTTCTCCCAGGGACCAAGTGACAGGACAAGAGGGAATCGCCTCAAGCTGGGTCAAGGGAGGTTTAGGTTCAATATTGGGAAAATTTCTTCACGGAAATGGTTGTCCAGCCCTGGCACAGTCTGTCCAGGGCAGTGGTAGAGTCCCCATCACTGGAGGGATTTAACAGATGTGTTGATATGGCACTTGGAGACATGAATCAGTGGCGGGCTGGGGAGTGCTGGGGGGATGGTTGGGCTCAATGGTCTCAAAGGGCTTTAGAACCTATATGATTCTATAATTCTATGAAACTAAATATATTTTAAATGAGAAGGTAATTAAATGAAGGAGGACAGCAGCACTATCTCAGAACAAAGCGAATCCCACATCAACCTTTACAAACCAGCTTTATTCCTATACTGACTAGGTTGTACAAGAAGTAGACGGTAATTTTGGTAGTTTCTTAGAGTGTCTTTTTACCACGTGGCCTTCAGCAGTTGGCACCTGGACTCTTCCCTTGTCACAGTCTTCGCAGCACAATTACAAAATATGGAGCAAAAACCCATAAACCAAACCTAATTTCTGGGAAAGCACTCATTGCTTTAAGCCATATTGCTTTAAAACCACGTCTATTGTTTCTTTGAAGAGAGCAACATACTAAAACATTGTGGTTTGGGGGAAAGGGTGGTGTTTTGCTGGTTTTTCTGGGTAGCTTGAGAAATGTGTTGTAGACTGAAATCATCCCACCATGACAGACTGATCTCAAATTCACTGAAGTCAAGGTACTGAGGTACATTTAAGCATCTTTGGGGTTTTGTTCAAGCTGATAGTGAGGGTTTGCAAAAAAAAACCTCACCAAGTCATGCTGGTGTGGGATGAAGTTCACCAAATGGTCAAGACATCATGATGCAATTCAGTTCAGTGGAGTGCCACAGAGGCAGTTGTGACTATCCCAGACTTCTTAACCATCCTGCGAGGGTGGTGAGGCCCTGGCACTGGTTGCTCAGAGAAGCTGTAGCTGCCCCACCCCTGGACGTGTTCAAGGCCAGGCTGGATGGGGCTTGGAGCAACCTGGTCTAGTGAAAGGTGTCCCATGGCAGAGCGTTGAACAAGATGAGCCTTAAGGTCCCTTCCAACCTATACAATTCTGTGATTCTGTGAAATCAGTTCAGCAGCCTCTCTTCCTCTACAAAGTACGTTCAGTAGTTGTGTTTTTGTACAGCATCTTCCCTTCTTGAGAACATTAGACTTGGGGGTTTGGTTTTATGCCGTGCTGCCATGCCTGGCTTCGGCTTGGCCTGCGGCCGCGGGTTCAAAGCCCGCACGAAACAGTGACCACTCAATTTAAGGTAACTGAGGTTTGCCTCAGATTCTCTGGCCTGAAAGCCATTTGCAGCAAGCAGTTCTCAGCTGTTTACAAGGCAGTAGTGAGGGCAAAGAGGAAAGAGTTGGAATCTCTGTGGCTGCAGTTCCAAGTTTTTATTCTCTGCCCTGTGGAGGCAGGGTAGTAGCTTGAAGGGGAGCCGAGCGGAGAGACAACTTCTTGCTCTCTCTCTGCCGTTTTTAAGGAGTTGCATAGTGAGGTAGGTATAACAGAGCTAACCAATTAGAAAGTGATGATACATGGTAGGGAACCAATAGAGAAATCTCAGGGGAGGAACAAAGTTAAACTCACTAATAACAATATAGCTGGAGGGAATTTCAAACCACGCTAGCCTGTCACAGGCCTGAGGCTCTGTGACAGAGGAGAAGACGTGATGGGAGTGACATGTAAGGGGTGTATGTTGCTATGCCGCAGATTCCTCCTTTGATCCGCCTTCAGGGACAGTCTTGCGAGGGGAAGTCAATCCATTCGGAGTCACTTTTACAGACCCTGGGCTGCACCATAGCAACAGTTTTATATCTGATAACTATAGTTTTCCCAACTACTGCAATGGCAATCCAAAGGGTAAACCAGCACCTTGCCAAGTCTAGATTAAGCAGAATGCCAGCATTCCCTCACTCAAAGCTCATGTGGAGTCCCCACAAAAGCCAAAACCTCATCTGTTTGCTGCAGATGTGTACATGAGTAAGCACACTGTGGGCTCAGAGCTTTCATCCCAAAGGCCATTTCCAGGAGGCCTATAAGACATCCTCATCCCAAACTATCTTGACATGATTCTGCCTTGCTTGTGAAATCTGGGAAGATCCCACCATGACTTTTCATGGCAGCAATTCTATTTTGTCACACTCAAAACACAAATGGAGAAGCTTTTCTGAGGGTCTTCGAACTTGTTGAACTTTTTCGTGGTGAAAGCTTTTCTTTACGGCCACAGTGATGAGGTAATAACATCTGCCTGAAGGCAGTTTTTACAAACCCCTGCCACTTGACCCCCCTTCAGCTCTTTTGGATAATAAGCTTTTGTTTGGATGTTTTAACAAGCTAGTTCCTTCTAACATCTTCTAACTAACTGGCATCCTCCTTGCAGGAGTAATGCTGAAATATCTTTTCCAAAGAAAAAAAATCAGGTTCACATACTCAGGTTACACTATAACTGGAGGGTGAGATTCCTGTAGCAAAACTGAGTGCAATATTCCTAAACTTTGCCAGTATCTTAGACCCATGCATCCACCATTCCCTCAAAATAAGGCAAATAACAACAGGTTTTGAAGGCAGCAGAAAAAACAAATTTGCTCTTAAAGTACAATTTTCTAGGTGTGCTGGTTTTTTGCTGGGTTTAAGAGGTCATTGAATCACAGAATGGTTTGGGTTGGGAGGGACCTTAAATCTCATCTCATTCCAAACCCCTGCCATAGGCAGGAACACCCTCCACTAGACCAGGTTCTTTTAAGCCCCATTGCGGGAGCTCAGGACTTC
>VZRJ01011554.1:14067-30679 GCA_013397565.1 Ptilonorhynchus violaceus | reverse complement strand
GTCTTTCTTTTAAAAAGACAGTTTAGCTGTGACAGGTAATTTGGCACATTTCTCGCGGAGATGTGCCAAGTGATTTGGCAGATATTTCGCATACGTCTGAAAATAGGAGCACCTGCTGCTGGCCTGCGGGGAGGCTGGGGATGAGGGGGATTTCATTAGTTGTTAATTGCAGGCCTTGTAACAAAACTCTCACATTGGGTGTGCCAGCCGGGCTCTGCAAGGAGAGTCCCATCTGCCCAAGGATGTACAGAGGCACTCACTTAAAAAAAATTTCCTCCCAGGTGCCAGCATCTTTTCAGCTGTCTTGGGCTGAAATGTAATCACCTTGTAATGATGAGGAGCGTGATTGATCTGGTTTGTCAATCACACCACATGACTGCATTTGCACAACTGGTGGATACAGGCGGATCTGATGTTCTGGGGGTAGAGGAGCTTGTGAAACCTCCACCTCACGCTCCAGGAACAATTTTCCTTTTTATGGACTCCCAAACGGTCTGCTGAAGTCTAAGCTGGAGACAGAGAAGAATCCTGTCACTAACAAAAACTTTATTAAAATATGTGTAGAGAGAATACAAAGGAATTTTTGACAGGACTTAAATGTGAGCATACCAGACTTCTGTAATCAAACCAATTGATTCATCTTAGGCAAGATTTTCAGACTAGGAAAAGAATAGAGACCTCTCAGAGACTGAAATAAGTAATAAAACCATGAAACGTGTAAGATATGAATGAAAATTATGCATTGAAACGTCTTTTTACATGACCCTTTTCCTGATCAAGTAATTTTTGGGTAGAAAAATTAATTAAAAATAGGACTTAACGCAGACGACAGTCTAGCCTATGTGTGAATAAGCATTTTGGCAACTGTAATCACATAAATTGGCAGAAAACTGTACTGATGTCAGTCCAAATGCAGTGCAGAATATCAATGCAATAGCAGTTGACAAAGTAAGGCAGGTTTTGCTCCTTTCTTCCTGTCTGCAAATCTACAGGACAGACAGATGGCCAAAGTTGGATTATGTTTCTAAGTAACTGAACTTTAACATTTCCTGCTTTGAGTCATAGCTTTGGTCCTGTCTTGGGATCCTATTAGCGTCACATATGGTTTGGAGGAACATTTAATTTTCTCAGAATTGCTATCAGTGCCACCTTCAGGAAAGTCTAATGTCTATCTGTAATTATAAATATTTGTTAAAAACCAAACCAAACCTAAGAATCAGCTGTACAGAACACCACGGAAAGGACGAGCAGAAAGACCAAGACCTGTGCTCATGTACGTGGTTACAGGATGGAGAGGCTCCCTGGGTGCAGCAATCTCCACAGAGTCCAGACCCCACAGGATCAAGCTGGGGTGTAATTTATACCCGTAGTTTAAACAGAGTCACTTTCAGTAGCATTCTCTCTATTTTTATGTCATATCTGCTCTTTGTAAATTGCGTGCTGGCCCAAAATGTCTTCTGAGAATGTCTACAGAAGAAATTTAGAAAAGTTGAGATTTCCATCAAAGCAAGCCATCATGCGAGATCAAATGAAGCATGTTTGCTCATTTAGAACATTTTCCCATCCACTGGCAATGATGAAGTCCAGTTCCAGCAAAGCCTCAGGCTCATATTTACATCTTGGCCTGGCACAGTGAGCACCTTCAATACTGGTGACAGAAGAGTTACACGAGACATCTCTGTTTGCTCTGAGTACCTCTTGGGGTCCAGAGCTGGCCTCTGGGGTGCCCTGACAATGCCCCTAGGCATTGGGCACCTTCTTGAGGATTGGGCTGGACTAGGGATGGGATGGGCAGGCATGGTAAGGGTTGGCAGTGCACTGCTGGCCCCCACAGTGCCTGTTTATTTTTCTCAGGTTGTTCCCCTGCTCTGTTCTCCCTTTTATCCAAAGAGCACTGAAAGTTTGGACCTATAAATCTTTGAAATTTTGTAGTGGCAAACCAGGTGCAATTTCAGGCTGTAACAATTTTAAATGGTAAAGGTCACTCATTAGAAAGCCTGTAACTCTTTTTAATACATTGAAAAGTTAAAAATTAGGGATTTGATGCTATCTACATGGAAAGACACATTTCCCTCATTAATGTTACAAGATTTAGAGTTTATGTAGTGTCAGGCCAGGCAAATGCCTTGAGCCAGCCACAGAGGAGATTAAGGGTGGCCCTGGGCACAGGAGTTACGTCTCCAGTCCAGAAAAACTGTTGGTGCAAAAGTGATTCTTGGAGGACAACACCAAAAGTTCATTTTTAGTTCAGCAATAGGCTGCTAAGAAGATGCCAACTATGTATTTCCAGTCATACTTAGGATCACAGTCTTATTTAATGCAGCAGATTAAAAGAAGCAGTCTGCAAGAAGAAAAAATTTCCCCTTGATCTTGAGTTTATTCATAAAAGAGTTGAGGTTTTGAGGGGACAGAACTAATTTCCAAAGGCCAGAGCAACAAAACTTGGATTTCTTGTCCAGTTTTGTCTTGGCCACCACCTGGCAATTACTATTCATGCTCTGCTTCTCCTGTAGGTAAGGTAGGTAAGGCAAGGTAGGTATCCTGTACTTGTAGTAGACAGCATGTGGCAAGAAAAGACAGAAGTGTATTCTAGCATACAACTACTTACACTTTTGCTAGCTGTGAGAACACAGTCACAACTTCAAACAAATATTGTGAATGGACTGTTAATAGCTCCACAGGCTGATGACCATCAGATACCCACCACTAACATACTGCTTCCTGATGTGTGTAATATAACTTATCTTTCTCTCCTTCTACTGTGGGAGAGGAAATTACTAGATTTACAGCTGTGGACCTGGAATAAACATGAGTTGAATTATTGCTGATCTACACTATTAGGAAAAGGGTATCAAGCCGCAATATATTATTGTCAGTCTCACCACTTTTTGTAAGGGATTTTTTCTTAATTTTGTGTCTCACCTAGCATTGAGGAGCTGATGTTACTGGTCACATTACTGGGATAGAAGAGGATGACAGAGGTGCAACACGCTCACTCAGCTTTTTAATACAGATAAAATGAGTTTTCTCTGAAGTCTCTGAACCCATTAGGGTGTCTACAGCCCCTGCTTCCAACTCCATTCTTCTACTAAACTTCTGCCATACCAATACATTGGTTCCTAAAAGATCAAATCTTCATAGGGACCCGAGGCAATGTCACTGTATGAGTCTGAAAGAAAGCAGTACTCAGGGAAGAAGTGCCTAGCAGAGGTCCCTCATCCAGTGCAGGAAAATCCATAGGAGTTTTATTTGATTTCACAGGAAAATGATAAAATCCTAGAATTTTATGTATGGGGTTTGTCTTCTTGGTAGTTTGGGATAGAGTATGTATACAGCAGTTACTAATGCAATCTACTGCTCTTTGATTTCAGGTTTTCATAATAAACAGAAATGTATAAATATTTGTGAGGAGCCTGAATGGCAGAACTTTGAATATTTTTACTGTTAATTTTTAAATAATTGTTTTCACTCCACTTGGGAAACGGTGAATTAATGAAAATTATATCTTTTTAATTATAGCATCTGAATAGGGCTTGAGATTTTGGCCTAGAGACAGTTGCAAGTAATGGGTCATCTGCACCATTTTACTAATTTTCTTCACATTCTCTGTCAAGCAGAATTATACATTTTCTTACTATTTTTTCTTCTTGATGATATCTCTAGACTGATAACAAAATAGCTAGTGAATAGTGCCTGCTGAAGTTGCATAACTATTTTAATTTTTCTTCTCAGGATAAATTCTGAAAAGTAGCATTGAATTAATCCATTCTTGAGAATATCTTTAAATTATAATGAGGACAAAGTGGTACAAAATGTATTCATTCTCACGAATTCTTCATGATTGTAACCAGCATAGCAAATGGCAAAATGTATTACTTTTTACAATAAAAATGTAATAATGACAGAAGATGTTGTAAGTTGAATTGATTGTTGTGACAAACTTATAACTCACATGGTCTTATTTAAATAACAGATTTCATTTTTGCAGAAAACAAAAAGCTCCTGTAGAAGTACTAAAAAGATACTGATCTGGTCATGTTGTTGTAGTGTAGTAGTTCCCTTTTCAGAGACAGGGTGAATTAATAGACGTTAAAGAATTGTGTATCTGGGCCAATGTTTAGAAATTTTAATACTTCACAATCTTGTTAAAGCTGAAACAATTATAAGTCTGAAGGGGAAAGAAAGTCTGTAATCATGAATGCCAGTAAAGAAAACACCCAGCCTGGGAAATTGACCCAGGGAAATTCTCAGTTTGTCCATAGGTTCAGGAAGTGTTTTGCTAGCTCTCCAGTGGAAGAAATGGTTGTGATCACTAACACCTTCCTTGCACTCTCATGGCATCCCTGGCCAGAGCAGCTCCAGGCAACAGCCTTCAAGCTATTTCACCTTTGCTTGAGACAGTGTGGCTCCAGGCAGAGCTCTGCCTGGCGGTGCAGCACCGTGTCAGACAGCTCTGCTTATTGCTGTACGTGCTGGGGCACCTGTGCAGGGAGTGCAGTGTCACAGAGGGATGCTGCTGCTGCTGCTGCAGACCCTGGGAGCTGCCTGGCTTCCTCATGGGACAGCATGGGCTCCTACAGCCACCAAGGAGACCTCTCACTCTGTATAGTGACTTAACTCATAATCATGTCACCCTGACATATGAGTGCATGCACGCTGCTTGCAACCTCAGAGCTGGCTTGCTACCGTGACCGTGACCCAACAGTATGTGCCAAGGAATCTCTGCCTGGAACAGCAATTCACAGCTCTTAATTTCTGTTGTCAAACATATTTTATCGCAGGAGTGAGGAACACATCACCATGGTGAGGAAGGGGACACATGGAGACAAAAGCAACTGACACCTTCCTGTTGGTGTTGGGTGGGAGGTCCTAGAATCATAATGAATATAGGGACAAATCTCAAAAAGATCTATTTCCATGACAAGTTATTAATCCAGCACAGTCTTAAACCCCACAATGGAGGGGTTTTAACAGCAATGCAATTAGTCCATGAAGAGAGAAGGAATTAAAATTGTTGTCAGTGTCTTGTTCTAAGAGTTCAGAATATGAGAAGCACTTCTCACCACAAACCATACAAGCAGAATTTGTATATGTGTGCATGTATATATGTGGTTTATAATAACCACTTTATAGCAAAGGTAACGATGCTCTTATCATTGCTAAATGGAAAGACAATGTGTCTGATGGTAAAAACCGTTATTCCCGCTTTTAATGCTGTTTTGAGTAAAATCCTTGATGTTCGGCCACTTAAAATGAAGCAGATAGCTCAGCTGTTAAAGATGGCTTAATGATAAAAGAGAGTTGGAAACTGGCTTACAGTTTCCCCTGCAGGGCTCCCACAGTGCTAGTCTGGTAATGATCATTTTTCAGAGAACTGGCCACCTCTAGCATTTGGCTGTGCTGCAGGAATGCCAATTGTAATTAAACAAGTTAAAAATACTTACCACAGTTTATTCAGGGTGACAAATAATTCCTGTTCTGCAAAATAGTGAAAATTAAAGCAGATTTCCCCCCAGAAATATTGTTCTAAGGTACTGGTTTCATTTTAATGAGTTGGAAGAATTTTGCACAATTTTCTTCAAATCTTTTCTGTGCATTTCCACCAAAAACATTGCCCTTGTTGTCCCAGTTCTGTAGTAGGGATGCTGAGTCACTGCAGCCTGCTGACAGAGCCCACTCCTGCTCTCAGCTTGGCATCTAACTGAGCCAGTTGGTCCACAAAAACTTTTCCAATTAGCCATCACCCTCTCTATGGACAGGTAGACGACAGCTCTGTTGTGAAAATTGTGCTAGACAAGGAAGGGCCAAATAATGGGAATAAAACAGTAAGCAATGGTAAAAACAGAGGAAGCTCACCCACCACAGGCTGTGAGTAAAGGCTGATTTCCCAAGTGTGTATTTAGTCAGAGGAAGCACTAGCAGCTATACCAGAGGCTGCTCAGCAGCAGGATGGGCACAGGCAGTGAAGGAAACCCCTACTCTGCCTTCTGTCACAAATGAGAAGTACATGTGGGTCCTGTGAAGCTGGGTCTCGCAATGGGACACATCAGACTGCTGGCAAGATGCTCCCAAGACATTTACCTGATCTGCTCCGCCAAGATAACCAGGCAGAGCAAATCAGATTTGATTGACCACCAAATCCTAACCTTGCTGCTTAGCATGAGGATTGATTTCATGACTCTCAAAACAACTTTCTTAGGACAGTGTTTATTGTCTGCCTCTTAAACATGCTTTTATGGCAGCGATATGTAGATAGCTGGGAGATCAGCATAACATTCCTGATAGACCTGTTGGACTCATGCATTGCATGACAAGATCGTGACCGTAAGGTTGCTCTGTTTCTGTTCCACTATACACATATGAATTATGATTTTGTCCTCATTATCTCTTAATTCACCACCCTCGAGTAAATTTTCTCAGTCAATGAAGTTTTTGTGTTCTCTGTACTGTGAGTTAATGAAATGGATTCAATGATGTGACTGCCTGTGATAGCATCAGGCTGGCCATGATGGCTGGTACTGGCCTCTTCCATCCAGTGTTCTGAGGTTAGGGAAAAAATTCAGGATGCTATATTACAGCCCATTAAGATATTTAATTTTGGAGTAAATCAGAGCAAAATCAGAATTTGGTTTTGGCTTTTTTGTTTGGTTTTGGTTTTGCATTCTGTTTTGGTTTTGTGTGTTTGTGTTAGAGAAAGTCAGAATTGATGTAAGGGTTGGAAGATGTGAACATGGATTAACTTCAGAACTGAGGCTTCATACTTGCTAACTCGAGCTCTTCCTTACCATTGCCCTCAGAAGTCACAGAGAACATTAACTGATGCCATGCAGCATCATATTTTAGGATGTTCTTAAAAGCTACCAGGAAGTTGCTGGTGATGTATAAAGGTGAATGCCAATGCAATCTGCTCACACAGTGGTTCTACAATCCCCTGCTGATGTTCCCAGTGGCTGCAGATTAAACTGTGAAGCAAGGTCTCAGGCCCTTCACACCTAGGGTGCAGAGCTGTGCTTGTCAGCATGGTTACAAAGTTCTCTCAGTTTTCTGAGAGAGTTTGACTCATCACAATCGGTTTTCAATCACCTGTGATACTTCATTTACAGTACCAGTGTAGCTATGAGAGAATTCATTTTCTCTCCATGATGCTTGTTAGTGTAATTAATGCTTTGCTTTTAGTTGCTGTATCAAATTACTTAGTGCATTATTTCATGCATCGTCTCATGACAGAGAAGTCCAGAAAGGTATGCCTGGCTTCTCCAGAAAAAAGCATGACTTAATGGTAATTTGCTAAACAAAATTTTTTTCTATTTCTGAAAATGTATTTTTAAGAAGCAGAGGGCCAAATAAGGATAGTGGGTAAGTGAACACAAACTGAGTAAAAAGGAAATGATTGTGCCTATTTTACTTCCAGAGTGACTGGCCATCTTGGCTCTGATAAATCATGTGTCACTGTCTTTATTAATTAATACTGGTGTTAACATTAAAAGGGATAATGCTGAAAAGTAATTATGAGTTGGCATTTAGCCATCATGCAGGACAGGGAACAAAGGACAGGATCTGCTGTCTTCTCACTCTGGTCTCTCTGTTTCATGCTGGTCTGGGCTCACTCCCATAGCCAGCAGAAAGAGGTGAGCATTAAGGTGAGCTTCAAACTGCCCCTGAGCAAAGCCTCCCACAAATGTCCTTGCTGCTACCATCTTCCATGCAGGCTGAAAAGGTCTGCCCTGTCACTTGCTCCTGAGTATCAGGCAGCCTCACTGCTGGCCTCAGGGCTGCTGTAGGAGACAGAAGTCACAGGGTGAGACAGGGAAGTGAGACTGCAAAAGGAAAAGGAGTGTGGCACAGGCAGAGCAGGGCTGGATGGTGGTTTTGTCTTGGGAGAGCTCTGGCTATCTCTGTGTGTTACTCCCTGAGCTAGAGAACAGGACTCCAGGGATTTACATAAAAGGAAAAGGGAAGAAGCTGTCACACAGCTGTCCTGTCATGTGGGAACAGCAGAGAGGGTAGACAGACGTGGGAGGAAAGAAGTACATAGTGCCCAGGTCTGTTTTCAGGCTATGACTTGGGATATAGAACACGAATAGCTGAAAGTTCAACAGAGTGCTTTTAGAGCCACAAGTTTCAATTTGAATGTGCTTGTAAACTGGTTTTGGTGTACACAGTCCTTTGCAACGGCAGCTCCACTGGTTATAGGAGCCAGTGCAAAAAGTCAAAGACAGATCCAAAAGTCCTGTCCTTGCTGCCAGACCCCTGCACCCCACCTTCAGAGAGCTGACTGCTGCCCCTGCATTAGCCAGTGCTCCTGGCTCATTTATTTAGCCTTATGTCCATGCATGACTGTGCCTTTGGTGAAGGAGCGATGTTCTCAGGACATATCCCAAGATGGAGATGACTCTCATGGAGCAGAAATCAGGATGTGAATAGGTTTGTATCTTTTACACCTTTGCACCCCTGCCATGTTCCTGCCTGACCTCTCTGTGCTGGCCAGACCTAACAGCCTGAGACCACAGCAGGGACCAGGAGAAGACATATTGATCCTCTCCACCAATCATGGCCCTTCCTCCCCGCCGCATCAGGACTGGGTGACCGTGTGGCATTTACAGTATCTGCAGATCCCGTATGCCCCTTGAAGAAGCTTGCTGGGTTGGTTAATCAGGCATTTTACAACATGCTGCTGTCAAGGTCCCAAAACTGGTGGCCAAAATCTGTCAGGACGTGCCAGCATGGCACTGGTCCTGCAATGACAACCTCTGTCCTTGACCACTGAAAGCTTCAGGCTTCTGTGAGAATAATCCTGACCCTGCTCTTACATTGTTCAGGTGAAGCAGACACCCTACCCTGAGAGAGACTGGTCCTTCAAGACAGCCCCTTAGATAAATGCCTTATACCTAAGCAGTTAATTAATTTTAGAATGACCTATTAAAGAGTATATAATGTTTTCCCGTTACAGCTAAATGTCATGTCCTGTAAAAACAAAGGTATTTCAGCAAATAAAAGCCTTGCAAAAATAGCATTTGAGAAAGTATATTTTTAAACTTTCACTGATATTTATTTTTGAAGCCCTGAAATTTAATTCATGGGTTGAATAAATAGCCTTCAAATATCTTAGTTATCATTCACATCACAAAGGGTAATATGTTCTTTTCTGTTCTTTAGCAGCATAAAAAATAGCTAAGGCCACCCCTTCAGATGCTGATGGCGATGTGTTTCCCTACAGGACAATGGGAGGTGAAAAGAGAAGAGGGGAAATGCATGTCACATCACGGTTCCTGAGACGTTTGTGTCATGCTGTCTGTTTCAGCGTTGCAACATGCTGAGTTCAAAGCAAAATGGATACATAACAAAGGGACATTTGTGATGAATTGTTGCCATAATATGTTACCATAAGATTTGCCAGGACTGGTATGCTGTCAGTGGCAGTCATAAAATACATCCCAATTCTAGTGCCTATAGGAAATGTCTGTGAGTGGTTAAATGGTAGCTAGATGAATACATAAATATGCTGTTGCTGATGTAGAGCATTTGGATAGCAGTAAATAAAGCAATCCCTTTAATCCTTCTACTTCCTAGGTAAATAGTATGAAAACTCAGTATGCAAAAGCAACATTAAAAATGTCTGTGGTACCATGAAGAAATGTAGCTTCATCACAGGGAAATTTGCAAGAAGGGATAAAAAAGGAGCTGTGAAATGTGGGGAGCAGGAAGGAGCTGTGTAGACCAGCTATCCAACCGTCCAATGAGTCCCCGGGTCAATAGTGAGTGCAGCTCAAGCTGCTGTCTCTCGGCCACCTCTGGAATACACTCCTAGGCTGAAATGGAAGCTGAGTTGAATTGTGGGGATGCCATATCCTTCAGAGGTGCAGGAGGCACTTCTACTCTGTGTAGCCATGGAGTCTCCAGCCAGCTTTGCTGAAGGCACCACCTGTGACACAGTTGGGCCAGTGAAGGGGTTGGCATGTCTTGCAAAATCCATGCAGGAGATGAGGGAATATCCATGGGATTAATCTGTGTCAGGCAGCATCCACCCACAATTGCAATGTTTGCAATAGCTGAGCTGGCTATTCTAAAGCTGGTTAAAGCTGGTTAAGCTGCCTGCAGGCAGCTCTACTTTAAGGTATTTATATGTCAGTGTTTTCCAGCTCATAATCATATAGCAGAATGAATACGAGTTCTGCCGGCTTGGCTAAAGGGACTTCCACATCAGTATCCCCCATTTCAGTCATGTACATTACAACTCAGCACTGTTTGCTGTTGTAAACTGAAGAGACCAACTTTAACATGAAGACCAAAGAGAGCTACAAGGCAATAGTAGTTATATACGTAAAGAGGTAATTTCTGTCTTTGGAATGGGCATGCAGAACAGCTCAGTACCCCTACTGACTAGGGACAAATAGTGCCCATCTTCTTCTTGAAACATTGGTCCTTCTCACAGAAGACCACCCTCACTACCACACTGCACCCTCTCCGTGGCAGTCCTAGCAGAAAACTCAGCAAGTGGATGCAAACTCCAGCTTTGACTCACAAAGAGAAATACTGTGCAGAGGGGAGGAGCTGAATGGGAATAGGAGGGAAATGGGGAAATAGATGTTTGTGTTTGGTAAAGCCGGGCACTCTCCTGGTGAGGATGGTGAGATCGTGCCACTGTTCTTCAGCCTCCAATATGGGTAACGGATTGAAATGTGGCCTTTTGAAGCCCAGCCATGAGAAGGGTCTAGTTTCTGTGATATCGAAGCTGTTCAGTATGTTCCTCGGTGGCCTGCATGGTGGCACAGAAAGCCCCTCTCCCCTCAAATATGCAGGTGACACTAAATGAAGATTAGCCTAGGCAGGGAACAGCAACACTTCAGTCTAGTAGCACCTTGAAGGTAAGGCACCCAAGAGTGTCAATCCAAAAGACACGAGAGATTCAAGCCACCAGTAACCCCATAAGGCTTAGCCATGAGAAGCAGAGGGTTTGTCCACTGGGCATGACAGTCAGAGGCACAGCATGGTTGGGGAGTGCCAGGCAGGCTCACCACCCTGCTGAAGAGGACCCTGGGACTTGCAGTGGACTGCAGGTTGAGGCACTTGCTGTGAGCAGGGCCAGATGCCCTCTGAGGTGCATTAGATGGAGTAAGGCTTTTGATCGAGGAGTGCTTTTATTCCCCTCTACTCAGGACTAGAAGGAGTCAGAGATAATGGGTGGGTAAAATGCTGCATAAAGCAGTTCTGCTGACAAAAAAAAAGTGTAAGAGTAAGTTCTCAGTGTTACTTCTTAAAATTCAGCTATGGAAAACAGCTGTACTCAAAATGACTCTGCATGGCTCCATGAGTGCACAGCAGGGATGCTGTACTCTAAAAGAAGCATGTGCATGCTGAGGAGTGCCATGTCGAGCAAGGTAAGGATCTGTTGCAGGTCCTTCCAGCGTTCAGAAGTGAATTGCCAGCTCTCTGAGTACCTCTTTTCCTCCTGATCAAGGCGAAGAGTAAAAAGGTGCCTGAGGCAAGGAGGAAAGGGCATCTTTAATGAGATTAGGGCTTGACTCTGCTGTAAGCCTTTCAATGAAGCACTGAGCATATGGTTGCCTCCTTCCATTGAAAAACAAGGAAGATTTGTTGACCATTCAGCAGTGCTCCACATTTCTGCCACTTTGCTGACACCTGGGCAAAGTTTTGGTCACTGTGGGGCAAACACCAGGTTCACTGCACATCATGTCCCAGTCATGTTGCCATCCCTCCAAGGGCCGTCTCCCAAGGTTTGAGAAAAACCCCTGAGAGATGTCCCAGCAACCAAGGGAGGGCATTGTCTATTCCTCATTTCTGAAACCTCTTCATGTATCCCACTGCAGAGTTTGAGACGTAAAGAGCAAGCCTTGGGCACCAGCTTGTGTCATTTTGGGGTTTTTGCTGTGTACATACACCACTCTACTGAAGCAAAGGCTGAAGCAAGCACTACATTCTACCTGGGCTGTGAACAAGGATCTCAGTTGCCATTTGACAAATACGTCCATTCACTGTTTTGGTTTTTTTATTTTTCTAACTGGGGGAGAAATCACCCACTACAGTGTATTCTCCACATCCCCAGGCCCACATATAATTTCCAGCAGCTTTCTTCAGCATTCCACATTAAAAAAATCAATCTCTATTTAAGTAAGAGAGGGATATTTATTTCTTAATTTTTAATAATGTATTTTGTGATTTGTTACAGCCCTCAGTGTTGTATTATTTATTTATTGTGCCTATAGGGTGCCCTGCTACATGGTAATAGAGGAGCTAAAGAAATTAGAGAACTAAGCAAAACGAAGTTCAATAATTTTGCTACATCTAGGACTAGATCCAAAATTAACGAAGGTGCAAAACTGCAATGCAAGAGCAATACCATAATGTTTTTGCTCCCAAGTTTTTGTGGGCCCAGTGGAAACCAGCTAAAATGCTCGGAAAGATCAATCATCACTGCAAGCAAAAACTAGAGCTTAACATTTATACCAAGGTGGTTCCAAAATAAGTAATTCTCTGTGGAGTTCCTAAAAGTTAATAAGGGATTTTCACACAAATGAAATAAGTATCAAGGTTTTCTTTTCCTCCCTTTCTTGTGTTCTCGCTGCAAAGATGGTTCCCTTTCAAAATACACTCAGAAGTCTTCAACTCAGGGAAAAAGATCCATTTAGCTCAAAATGCCTGCATTCATTAGGGATATCTCAGCCCCATTCATTTGGTAGCAAAGCTGCTGCCAACTTCAGTAAGCTAGAGTTTATCTTAAGCAGGTGGGTTAATTTATGAAAGCTGAGAGCATGAAAAGCAGGAGTTCTGGACCTTGCTGGTGCTCTGTACTAACCCTTGGGGAAGAACCCATGGTTCTACCTGTCGAGGCACAACAGCTACAGCATGCCTGCTTCCCCAGTGTTTGGCTGCAATGAGCCTCACGGGCAGCCCAGGGCCAGAGCCCCTGCTTTCCATGGGACCAGTGTCAGTGGCCACACTCTTGCATGGCAGGGGGAAGAAAGCCAGGTGTAGTGTGTATTTGCTCACAATGACCATACAAATCCCCATCTGACTTTCCTTCATGGTGCATGGGATCTGGTACAGAGAGGAGATGAAGATGCCAGGAATTAGCAGTGCAATAACTTTTCCCTTTGGGAAACCTTTACTGAACTAAACAAAACTGGTTCTGGTGGAGCTGGTTCAAATTTCTCATGGTTTGATCACTCAGTTTACAAACTTCAATCCTTCTGGCATCTCTGCAAAACTCCATTCCTCATTCCCTGCCCTCAAGACTGCATTGGAGAGATTTCTGACATGTATCTTCTTTCCCTGTTCCTTCTTCCCCAGCTTCACAAGCACTCCTATCCTGCAGAGAAATGCCCTTTTTCAGGGCTATTTTGCTGTTGCTCTGATGCTTGTCACTGCCTTTGAGTGGTGTGCCAGCTGCCAGGCCAGCCTTTGATGGATGTCATACCATGGCACTGTGCCCTTCACCGCACTGCCAGGTTTCTGCCTGCTGGACTGCTCTAAGAGTCTTCACAGAAGACAATAAGACAACTTATATCCTGACTATCAGGATATTTGGGTTGCTTGCTGAGGCAGCAGCAGAGGTGATCATGCTGAGCTTTCCCCTGCTTGCCACAGCCTTTTGAGATGCTGTGCTGCCTCAGACACTAGAAAGAGAGGACGACAAATTACCTGGTTTCGTTTCTGCTTTCTGTAGCTGATGGAATGGTAAGGGTCTAGGCAGGAATTACAAATCCTGCAGTGAGAGACTCAGCAATCTCAAAGCCTACTTGGAATAGTTGCAGAGGGAAAAATGCCACTTTATTGCCCTCCAGGACTGGCTGAATCATACCTAAGAGGAAATTCCGGAAAGCAATCTGCGGATCATGGGTTTCTGTGGATGGTACATCCTTGATACACTGTGTAATTGTCACTGGCATTGGCATCAGGGGTCTGGTTTTGCCTCATATGGAATAAAAACTCTGCAGTTTTAACTGAGCATGGCATACAGAAAAGGCAAAGCAATCCAAGTGAGGCTCTTAATCTGGTAACTTGCTGATTGACCTCAGTCAGCCAAGGCTAGTTGGAGCCAGCCACAGCTGGCTCCAAAAGCTTTTCAGCTCATCAATGTCAGAGCTGAGTCTTTGGTGGGGAGAACTTCAGCCTGGCTCCCTTCAGAGGCAACCCTGACTGCATCCAAACTAGCCAAACTCCATGTGAGCAAGGTGAAATGAATCCCCCAGTGAGGCAGAGCAGCACTGCACTTCCAGACACAGGAATCTGGGCTGGAAGCTGAGAGCCTGTTTTCTGGTGAGGGCTTAGCAGCAGACCCACAGGGTGGTGAGCTGCTCTGGCAGCCAGTGTTAGCAAAAGGGCTCACCCCATCCCTGACAGAGCTCATGCTGCCTCCTCAGTGGATGTGTCTTGCCTTCCGACACTGCAATCCTCTCATCAGATGCTGCCACTGAATGAGGGGATGTAGCACATGTAACCGGACATAGCTGCTTCCTTCTTGAAGGTGGGTATGCTGGTGCTTCCTCCACTGACCTGCCTTGTACCATGGCAGGAGACCATAAGAAAAGTCCTGCTGTATCCAAGAGACAATTCAGCTCTCCCTGTATCGTGTCTTTTGTGATGCAAACATAGATGCTGCACCAGGAGGGCTTGTAAGCCTGGCCATGACCTGCCTGGACAACACCTGTACCTGTATGCAGGTTTCGGCACACTTTCCCAGAAGACATGGCTGTGGTGGTAAAGACACCAGAGGGTGCCTCCCTGCACAGCTCTTCTAGCAGCTCTTTTAGGGTCTTCTATTCACTAATTTGCCCAACCTCACTTGAGGCCCACTGGCACTGTCCACTTCTGCCGCTGCTTGTAGCAACAAATCCCCAAGCCCACCTTGTAGAGAAATGTTTTCTTTCAATGCTTTAAAGGTTTGCTTTCACGTGATCTCTTTGTAGTGCTTCCTGGTTCTAGTGTTATGGGATTTGGGATTCAGTGAATAACATCTCTGAAGTCACCTTATTGCTGTCTACATGTCCCTTATGTAAAGGACATTGCTTCTTTCCGTAGCTACAAAGTAAACATTCTGAAGCAGTATTGGACATTTTCATTCCCTTTGCTGTTTAGGAGAGCTGGAAGTCACAGAATCCACTGCTCTTTTAAGAGAGTAGCACATGTTTTAGACCTGGCTTTTGGTGATAATTGGTGTCTTCAGATGATTCGTTTCTGAGTTTATCACAGATCCTTTCCACAATTAACAGCTTTGCCTGAGGGAAAGGAATTAGCTACTTCCCTGCCCTACATGCTTGCAAAAATACTGCCAGGTACACACCCGCAATTTTTAGAGCTCAAATACCTTTGAAAGATCATAGGTCAGTTTTGAAAGCTACTCATGGTTGCTTTAAGCTGTGTAAATACTTTTCTTCTAGTAATGTCTTTCTGCGGTTTTGAATTGATCATTTAGAGACTATTCTCATTAGTGCTCCCCTGTCAGTTAGCCCTGAAACATGCGGCACAACATGCTGAAAAGGACAAAGCATTTTGATGACAATCTTCAGAAAGTCTGACTGTAGATACGATAGCTTCACTAACTAGTCTGTACTAACACACTCTAAAGCAGAGTGGAAATCTTTAGCAATCTGCCCCAGAAATCTGCATACCAGTTTCTCCTTCTGGAAACCAGACCAAATAAAGCAGGCTGACCCCAAAGCGACGGTGTGCATATTAATTGGCCCAAATACGGAATGTGCCTCAAGACAAAAGGTGTTATGAGGACTCGTGGGAATGGAGCCAAAACATGTTTCCCTGATGTAGCCCAGAGTAATTCTGTGTAGCTCTACCACAGGAATGATCTTTCTATTCTCTTAAATCTGCTGGCTGCCTGTGTTGCTCTATTTCATCCTAGTTGTTGGAAAACAACTCTCTCAAGGCCTTGAATCAGCAATAAATTAACTTTTTTAAACAAAAAAAATGGCACACCCCATAGATCAACTGACCTTTAGCCCTGAACATAAAACTGAGAAGTACATTACTGTTTGTTTTGTGACGCACCAGGCAACTCTCTGCTCCTTTGCATCCTCATGTGGTGCTCCTGGTGTTAGTCTCAGCTAAGCTATGACAATGCCACAGTGATTCAGAGTCTAAATAACTTGTAGGCTTCTTCTCCTGAAGCATGTTAATAGGTTAAATTCGCAATTGGTAATTTCATAGTATTTCAAAAGATGATGATGCCTTAAGAATTAGCTTTTGAATTTTTTTAAACCTGCACTGTACTAGGGTGTAATTCTGAACTCCGTATTATGTGCTTCACATTCTTGTTAGGCAAAACATTCTTCTTAGGCCTGGAAAACAAGGTCACTATCCTAGGCCTAAGTATAAACAAAAGTGAATTGGGAGGGGGTGAATGGGGGAATATTACCTCATTACCTGGAACTGTAATTGCACAACTAACTTCTGATAAGAAAATGTACCAAACCTATATCTGGGGGGAAAAACTCGTGATCGGAGTCCATCTTGGTCTAGCCTAGCATCGGCAAGGCTCTGTACCAGAGGTGTACCACCCAAAGGCCTTCAATAAATTCATACTTTTATTCACTAACTTTGTTCAGTCTCTGTTTCAGGTACTCCCAATTTTAGGCATCAA
>VZRJ01011554.1:0-13826 GCA_013397565.1 Ptilonorhynchus violaceus | reverse complement strand
CCGTTTGGTTCGGTATATAACCCCTTGTCACACCATTGTATTTGGCTCTCCTTCCCTGACCCCTTCATGGCAATAAACTTCATTCTGTGGAACATCACAAGGAGAATCCGCCTCCAACTCTTTACCCCCAGATTAAGGCATCGAGCGTGTGAGTGCCTGCACATCCACCTGCGTGGATGGGATAGGGTGTCAGCTGTGATCCCCAGGAAACCCCCGAGAGGTGAAGGCATCATCCCTATTCCGCCGGTCACCGCACACTCCGCTGAGGCACTGCCGGACACAGGACCGCTCTCAGGAAGGTTGCAGCTCCCTTCCATGGCTAGCCGAGGCCACGCCACAACACTGTCCTATGGGCTGAGACTGCTGACATTTAATTACCTTGGCCAAGAAATGCCATTCAGTTTTGCCTGAGCAATATTTTATCATTTGGGGACAGATTGTTGTTGGCTCTGTCTGGGTATAGACAACCATAAAGAGAGATGGAAGGTATCTGCTCTTCTCCTCTATATGGTGTGCTAGTGCAGAGTCTCACAGTCCCAATGTTCTTTTCCTCTGCCTGCAAGCCTGGGCAGACCTACAGACTGCTGCAGCTGCTACAGACATCCAGTGCGTTGTGGACACAGCCATCCCCTTCATTTTGCTCTCTTTGAGGGAAACCAGAATCATGGTAAATATAAAATTGCACAAGCCTCAGATGACCCAGACACTGGCTGGTTAGGAAGGTGATTTCCTGAAATGACATTGCCATTGCAGCAAAAGCTCTAGCTTAGAGTGATTAGACCTTCACAAAAAGGCCTTGCTGAAAGAAATTATTTTTGCTGGGAAACAGAGCTATACAACAAAGACATGTCCAGTCCTCTGTGGCTTAACCTCAGCAACTGACCTCTTGTCTTGGAGGAACAGAGCCAGAGCAGTCTGCCTCTGAGAAGAGCTAGTTTCGGGTGTATCAGAAGTAAACCTTGAATGGTTGTGAAGGGCTGGAAGGCACCTTGTAGCAGAAATAGGAACCCAGCACGAGTACAAGTTTCAAAACAGTGGTGATCACAGTCCCATCTCTCCTCAGGAATGCTGGCAAGCTTCTCCCTTAAAGCGTGGGGTGGAGGCTTCTTCTGAAGAGTGTTCAGCTTTGAGTGGTCTTCCATTCCCACCCTGACAAATGCACTGCCAGTCCACCTCTACATACCTAAAGGCATGTCCAGGATCTGATTTGCTTACATGCAGTTGGGCTTATTCAAAAATTATCTGTCCTGCACTAGGCCTCTCCCCTTCTATCTCTGCCACCGTGAACCTCATTTCTCAAGGTTGGCATGCTTTACTTGCACCTTCGTCCATAACCTGTCATTGCAAGAGGCTCTGGAGTTCGCTCTGAGACTTTTTTCACTTGATGGTCCCTGTTTGCCATGCAGTCCTTACTTCTAGTATGTGCTGAGGACATCTAAATCTTCAAGAGAGTAGGTTAGGGTCTTCTTAACCTAACTAATCTTTAATGGGAACACTGTCCCGAATGGGTTTCAGATATTGTCTGAGGCTTCAAAGACTTTAGTGGCCTAAGCTATTTGGTCATTGCTGTATCAAACCTTGCTGAACCACCCAGCTCCCTTTATGTCTTTGCGATGTGTTATTTGTGTCCTGATCTTTCCAGTTAGTTTGTCTTTTTATCTTTGGTCCCCCGTATTCTCTTCAGTTGACTCTCTGAACACAGACCTCTTCATTGTGCCAGCTTGACTCCCCTCTTCCGGTCTTCCCAGCTTGCCTCACTATTCTCCCTTGTTTGGTTTTTCTGTCTGCACCAAAAGCACTAAAACTGTCTCACTTCACCTCCGTTGAAAAAACTGTTGTGCATACTCATTGATCTTCACACTTATCCTGACTCCTACTAACAATGGTGGAAAACCAGCTGTTTATCTCAATTAAATTTTGATTGGCAATTAGCATCTACCTGTCACTATTACTCAGTTTTCACCAGTGTCCCCTTCAGCTACTTTCTATGCTATTTTTTCACCTGGTTTCCATGAGAACCATCTCAATATATCTGTATCCTGCCAGCCCTATATTTGGTTCCTGTCAGGAAAGAACAAACAGAGTTTACTCTCAGGTAACATTTGAGGCTTCAACTGTTCCAGCAACACTTGGAATACGATGAGAGTCACCTCATCAAAATGTATCTGGGACCCTCCATGTGCCCATGTCCTTCTATACCATAATAAATGGAAGTCTATCCCATAGGACACTGTTGGTCTACACCCAGCTTCAGGTGACAAGAGCTTTACAGATGTGCCTCAAGTCTCCAGCTGTAGCAGGGAACATGAACAAAGAGGATGCTCTGTTATCCTTTTCCTTGGGACAACAGTTAGCTGCCTTTGAAATCTCGCCAAACAGCCTGTGTAGTGGGCAGCTGGACTTTAGACATGATCCCTTCTGTTTTGCCGACTGGCCTTGTGAGAGCTCCTTTTGGAAGTTCACTGAGCCACTCAGTTGCAGTTTCACTGAGAGAATGAGATGGGGGAGATGAGGCTGCTCTCCTCCGATGGGGCATGTAGCTCCCTGGCATAGAGAAGCAATGGACCAAGCTTAGCAGAGGTCCCAGGTGGGACAGCCAGGTGACTGGCAGCCCCTTAGGAGTCACGGCAGGACATGAACTCTCTTGAGTGGCAATAAAGCACAACACAGGGATCTCCCAGTGCTCTCAGGGCAAAGAAAGTGCAACAAATTAAAGATGATGTAATTGGTGTGAAAGACATTGCCGAATAATGCAGTACTACATACAGCCTCTGAGAAAATGATACTAAAGCAGTATTTACCTCATAAACCTGTCCCTCACCACCCAGCAAGAGTATTTTTAAAAACTGTTAGCTGGGTTTGGCATATGTGAGAGCTCCTAAACATTAATACTTCAGTTTTTGCCAATGAGTGCGTCAAATCCTGTCCACCTACAGCCTTATGACAACATCACTTACGTCTTTAAAACATGGTGGTTCAGATGGTTGATTATCCCTCTGTATGGATGTGCTCGTTTGAATTCAGCACCTACTTCAGCTCAGGGGGATAGTCCTTGCACTTCTGGGCGTAACAAACAGCTGGAAGCCAGTACGTGATACTGCTCTATGCAGGTTTGTGAGAGCGTATCCTAATTTCATTTTATATCTAGCCTGAGTGGGAGTGCGTGACGTGAGGGCCAGTGGTGTTTGCACCAGTTAAATCGTCTCAGTGAAACCTTGTCAAAGTCCAAAGTCCAAGATACATCCGTGAAGACTTTGACATGCTTAGTCAGAGGCTCATGTAGCACAGCTTGTTATTACTTATTCCATATATGGGAGCAGTGTGAAAAAGGAAGAGGCAAACTCCAGTTCTTCAGGCAGATAGTGGATGCAGCAGCTTCAGCTGTGCTGCAGTCACTGCCATGAATGCTAGATAAGATGAATGTGAAGTATTCAGTAAGAAAAAACATGAAGTACTGCAATTTTTTTTTTCAAGTATTTCAGTAAATTTCCAACTCATTCACCATTTTTCACCTCACCTGGATGGAGGAGAGTGGAGAGGAGAGGAGAGGAGAGGAGAGGAGAGACATGGCAGTTCTCAGCTGCAGAGAGTGAAACAAATCTTTTGCATCTGCGGAACAGAGGAGGTTTAGGAGTGGATGGTAAGTAAGGATGATTTATTGAACCCTAGGCCAGTGTCTCTTTCAGACTGAATCACTGCCTCTTGACAAAAAGTCTGACCTGTTTTGATTTGAAATTTCTTAGTGCTTGGTTGGACCAGGTGAAGGAATGGCAAGTCCTAAAATTTGTTCGCTATCTCCAACTCTGTCATGTTGCCTAAGAAGAGATACTATTTCTCTCTTGAAAAGTGTTTATGTTCCATCTTTGGACTAACTCTTAGCAGTGCCGTTGAATTTTTGGTATCCTCTGCTGCCTTATGCTTTTAGTGTCTTTTCAAATGTTGTCAGCTAGTTGACCTGGGTTGAATTCCATCTGTAATCTGGAGATAAGAAGACCTGTCTCCCACACATAGCCCATAAACTTTCTAGAAAGACTCCAGATACAAGTATCTGGTGAAGCAGACTTCTGAAATAACTTGGTGCTGTGGGCAAAGAACTCATAACTCAAACAGAAGGTATGAGTTTTGTGCAGACTTCAGGGTTTTTATTTCCAGATTGTTACATTGCTGGATTTTCTTCAAAACTTTGTCTGTTCTTTGTTCAGAACTTCCTGTCTTACTTTATGACATGTATTTGTCCCTAACATTTCCGAAGAGATGCAAATGCCCATAGAGAGATGAGGCAGATGTGAGAGGGAAAAATCAGGGTTGTGACAAAGACACTGCCACTTCGTGGAGCTCCTGCCTGACATTAAGAAGATCTTGTCAAATGTATTCTGCTCCCAAACAAAGCTTGTTGATGTTTATGCTTGCTGTGATTCTGAAGCCAACATAGATGTACACACTGACATCCATCACTGACTTGACTGGTAGCTGTGTTCAGTCCAGGTGATCAGCAGAGTAGGGGCAAAGACATCCCAGCTGCCCTGGGAAGACATGGCCCTCATCTTCAGCAGAACTTCGTCACAGAGAAATGGTCATCAAAAGTACATTGAAAATCCTGAGAACCTTGTTAAAAATCCTAAAATTTCATTATGTTTGTCAAGTACAGTCAGGTCTGGTTAATCACAACTTGTTTGCAAACATCCAATTTTATCAGCTTAACTTAAAAAAGAAGAAAAAAAGTCAAATCGTGTTCACATGACCTATTAAACTAGTTTCTGCTTTAATCTGTGGGATGCTGAGACAATGCCAATAAACCAAGCATGATTTAATCAGCTCTGACTGTTCTGATCTGACAAGCACCTTCATTTGGAGAATGATTACTTGGCTATCCGTAGAATATTCATGCACTCTACAGGATATTCAGCTCTCCCTCTATACTTGCCAGAGATTTCTGCATTGTAGGGATTATAGGTCTTTTTGCTTGACATGCATGGAAGAACAATGTTAGCCATTCCAAATGCATTTAGGAATAATACAGCAAAATTAAATTATCATCTATATTCAAACATGCTTTTCAAAACTTAGGAGGACTGTTTGTTGTTTCTGCAAGAGTGGGGGAGATTCCCTGGCTCTAAGGGATGGCTGCTGAGGAGCTGAATGTAGGACACAGATCTAAATATTCCTCTTGTGCAGGCCCCTCACTCGATGATCAAAGACGTTCATGGTTAACAAATTTAAATTTTGCATCTCTCTCTAAAGCCAAAAAACTACTTGAATGCTGGTGGTGCCAATCAGTATTTTTCTGCTGCTCTGTTGCATGCATACATTTTATGCCCTTACCTATCTCAGGCTGTCTGGCCTGTGTGCATTGTTCAAATATCCTTTGAGTCTCCTTGCACAAGGAATGCTAATTGAGGGAAAAGGTAATCTCTCCAGTTTACAGAAATGTTAGTAAATACGGAACATCACTTTTGCCTGCATCTGGGAACTGAGTTGCAAAATTTGATCACTTTATATTTGACACTTATAGTGTAATTATAATCTTAATTTTTTTGACTTCTTTTGATTCCTTCTAATCATTGAGAGAGTCATGGAATCCCAGACTGGTTTGGGTTGGAAGGGACCTTAAAGATCATCTAGTTCCAGCTCCCTTACTAAGGGCAGGGATACCTTCCACTAGATGAGGTTGGAAGGGACCTTTAAGATCATGTAGTTCCAGCTCCCTTACTAAGGGCAGGGATACCTTCCACTAGATGAGGTTTCTCAAAGATCCATCCAACATGGCCTTTAATATTTCCAGGAATGGTGTGTCCACTTCTCTGGTCAACCTGTTCCAATGTGTCACCACCTTCACAGTAAAAAACTCCTTCCGAACATCTAAATCTGTCTTCTTCTAGTATAAAGCCTTTCCCCTTGTCCTGTCACTATTTGCCCACTTAAAAAGTCACTCTTCTCATTTTTTATAAGCCGTTTTAAGTACAGGAAGGCTGCAATGAGGTCTCCCTGGACGCTTCTCTTCTCCATGTTGAACAACCCCAACTTTCTCAGTGTGACTTCACAGGAGAGGTGCTCCAGCCCTCTGATCATTTTTGTGGCCTCCTCTGGACCTGCTCCATTGGGTCTATGTCCTTCCTGTGCTGGGGACCCCAGAGCTGGATGCAGCACTGCAGGTGGGGTCTCACCAGAGCAGAGCAGGGGGGCAGAATCCCCTTCCTCACCCTGCTGGGCACACTGCTTTGAATACAGCCCAGGACATGTTTGGCTCTCTGGACTGTGAGTGCACATTGCTGGGTGACATCCAGCCTCTCATCCACCAGCACTCTCAAGTCTGTACTCATGTCTGGGATTGTCCCAACCCAGGTGCAGAACGCTGCNCTTCCTGTGCTGGGGACCCCAGAGCTGGATGCAGCACTGCAGGTGGGGTCTCACCAGAGCAGAGCAGGGGGGCAGAATCCCCTTCCTCACCCTGCTGGGCACACTGCTTTGAATACAGCCCAGGACATGTTTGGCTCTCTGGACTGTGAGTGCACATTGCTGGGTGACATCCAGCCTCTCATCCACCAGCACTCTCAAGTCTGTACTCATGTCTGGGATTGTCCCAACCCAGGTGCAGAACGCTGCCCTTGGCCTTGTTGAACTTTATGAGGTTCTTGTGGGACCACTTCTCAAGTTTGTCCAGGTCCCCCTGAATGGCATCCCATCCTTCTGTTGTGGCCCTTGCATTTCTCAGCTTCCTGTCACCTGCAAATGTGCTGAGAGTGCACTCAATCCCACTGTCTGTGTCATTGATAAAGATATTAAAGAGCCCAAGCCTCAACACAGAGCCCTGAGGAACACCACTTGTCACCAGCCTCCATCTGGACATAGAACCATTTACCACAACTCTCTATCTGCATTCATCCAGCTAATCCCTTATCCACCAAACAGCCCACCCTTCCAATCCATGTCTCTCCAATTTTGGGATAAGGATGTCTTGTGGGACCATGTTGAAGGCCTTGCAGAATTCTGGGTAGATGACATCAGTTGATCTTGCCTTGTCGACCTTGTACACTACTCGCTGCTGTGGCACTGGTGGTTTTTAGATAGAACTGAGTCAACTTTTTTTTGTTGACAGATTCTTATAGCATCAAAGTTGATTGATTCAGTAGCTTCTCTCTAACTTGCTTGCATTAAAACAGCATGAGGTATGTGGATGGTGCTTTGGCAGGGACCCACAGCTCAGCTGGCAAGGCCTGGACTGGGAGAAGAGTGGGCTGTGCTGGGCAGTCCTCACCACAGCTGTGCCTCTGCAGCAGCTCTAGGCAGGAGAAGCCATGACACAGTCACATCCAGCTGAGCTTCAGGTGTAAGAGTGGTCCCATCTAAGCCACTGGGACAACTCATATATTTAAAGATATATGCGGTAAAGGAGTTTTCTATAGGTTAGAACTTCATGGTTTTGACCTTTTTTCTTTTTTTTCCTTTTTTTTTTTGCCCTTTTTTTTTTTCTGCTGAGAACTAGGTCCTAGGACTAGGTGTAGTATTACAACATCAGGTTATTACAGTGCAAATAAAGAAAATATTTACATACAGAATCTTATTGGGAAAACATACTTTTTCTCAGTCATATCACTCCAAAGAACTTGAATTCAGGAAGCTTAGGTTTTGCCTTAAATTTGCTATGTCAGTTCTCTTTTAACCAGGCGATACCATTATAGATAGAAGGATAAATGATCAGGAGATTCCTGTCTACTGTTTTGAAATGCTCATTCGAAATGAAAGTTTGTTACATGAATATGGACATATGAGCAAGCAGCCTCCTATTCTCAAACCATGTATCATGCTTGACCTTCTCAACAGTTACAGAAGGTAAAATTACTAGATCTTGATTTTCACTGTTTTTCTTCCATTGAAGACAATGGAAAAAACTTGTGTTAATTTTGTGGAAGCATGATTTGGCCCCTCGTAACTCTACTCTCTTTTCCCACGCTTTCCTTTTGAACAACAGACAAATGATACAGCCTGAACAATAGCACCTTGATTAAGGCTGGAGAAAGATTTAAAAATTAATGAAGAGATTCTTATTTTTCTGTACATACTACTGTACACAGCTCTGAAAATTATAGTTCCTATCATTTTAATACAACAAAGCCTTTTTTTTAAAGGTTCTACTTTCCAATTTCTGTCGTCGTTAATAATTTAACAGTTTAAGAAGATGCTGTAAAAGTAGTTTTCTTCATTGTCTCTGTTTTGTCACAGTGAAACATTTCCCAGATTTGTTTGGGTGTTTTTTCCCTAACTTTGAAAAGTGTAAAAGGGAACATGTCCTCTGATTATGCAAATTTTCCATGGAATCAGTCTTAGGAATTTATAGCTGAAAATACCAAAACACATCACTTAGTGGTTATATAACAGAGTAATACATCCACTCCCTGAATTTCTTTCCTGTTCCTCTGTGTCGACCTGGAGAGGCTAGATGAAACAAAAACATCCTGTTTAGTCGATGTTGTCTTAAGCTGACTCTGCATTTGCTGCTAAAGGTCATTTCAAATGAGTTTATTTGACCTGAAGAGGAATCTGATGGTAAAACCTCCTTTTTTCTGTAGTGTGTATGTATGTCCAAGCAGCCAACTGTGGCTGATATTGCACCATCCCTTAGGGTTGACTGCCAAGCTTCAGCACTCACCAAATCCCTGCTTGGTCTCCATAGGGTTTTACATAGTGCTTTCTGTGTAAAATTATACTGTTTCTGGAAAAATTGCATGATCTATGCCACTTTCAGCCACTGTAAGAACTTAAAGAGCACAGTGGCCTGTCTCAAACACAGTTAAGGCCACAGAAGGACTTTGCCATGAGATAAGCACGGAGTGGAGTGACAGCCCATGTTTTCGAGGGATAGGATCCTTTTTTTCCTGCTGTTGAAACTCTCTTTTGCTATCTTCTCTCTACTCTCTCTCTTTTTTTTATTCCTTGCTTTCTCCTTCACTCATCCTGCACTCCATAACCTTCCATCTGTTGCCAAATGTGCCACCCACCTTTTAATTCAGAAGTTAGGACCTTTGCATTTACATGCAGGGTCATAGCCTAAGTCTGACTCAGGTCCTCCCAGAAAGCTGGCCATGGAGTCCTGGAGCATTTCTTCTCTGTGTGCCAGCAGTCCACACACACATAAACACCCCCCACCAAAACTCAGGAATTAGGCTCCCATTTTCATTGAACTTGCAGCTGCTTTCACTACATGAAATTGTCCATTTCACTGCATGCTTTCACTGCTCAGCATGAGGTTGCAGGCTTTCTCATGTTATGCCACCAGTGTTTATGCATCAGTTGAAAATGTGAAACCAGCGTGTTCAACCCAGACAGCCTAATCCTGTGTTGCAGTGGCTCAGGAAAAACCTCATTCCAACAGACTGGCTTAGCTGAGGCTGAATGAGAAATCATATCTCTTTCCTCTGCTTATTTTCTTCCCATCCTCATTCAGTGCTCAGTCTGAAAAAGCCTCTCTGCCTGTGCTTATACTTTCAACTTTTTTCTGGTGATGCAGGTTGACTTCTGGCTCCACTGAGCATCAGCCAACCATGCAATCTGTCTGGTGAGGGCACATCCTTCCCCTGCAGCACCACTGCCCAGGCAATCCACCACTGACTTCTCTGTGGCTTGGGCAGAGCAGTTCTGCAGTAAAGGACCTTCACTGGAGGCTTTGTGGCATACTCATGGCTATGAGGAAGCAAGTGGTTGGATGGCAATGCCAAGTGTTAGGATAATGGGTGATATCGCCCTACATCTGCAGCCTCATGGCATATCAGACCCGTCCTGCATCACAACCACGTGGTCACATCCTGTGAGGCACTAAGCAGAAAGACAGCAGCAATGAGCTGCTTGTGCAGTACAGCCTGCAGTAAAACACGGTTAGCAGTAAAACGACATGCAATGGGGACAGGCTCTCACCGGATGGTAAAAGGCAGGAAGTGTGTAACTGTTACGCTACACTTTGGAAAGCCAAGTAAAACCAGCTTCTGACAATGACAGTTATTTCATGTCCTGGCTGGTAAAAGAAATCATATTGAAAACACACAGAAAGAAATTAGAATACTGTTTCCAAAGTCTGACTTTCATATATTTCATCACTATAGATGAATAATAATATGTAGAACAACAGTATTCATCCCATGCCGGATAGAGGGAAAACTACTTTGAAAGGTGAGTCAATACTGTTACCAAAGACCAAGTCTAATATGTACCATGCTTCACCTGAGAGACATGTAAAAACTTCTGAGATACAGAACAAAAATGTTGAAATCTCTAATAAAACTTTAAAAGCCATTTAAATATTAAATCAATGGAACCCATTTTCCTTTCATGTTGGAACCCTGGGCTTTCACTGTAGTAATTAAAAGGCAATTTGTTGTATCACTGGGTGAAATATGTAGAGATGTAGAGGTTTGGGTTTGTGAGTTACTAATAATGTACTAGTGGCAAGATGGAGAATTTTGGGTGTGGGTTTTGCTTCTTCTTTCTTCCTTCTTCTTCACCAATCTAGATAGTTTGACCATTGGTTCAGAAAGCCCGCACTGCAGACAATAAATGAATAGTCACTGGATTATAAGTAAAAACATATTAGTTGGCAGTCTATAATTGGGTAAATTAGGCTTTAAATAACCTTGGAACTCATGGTTCGAGGCCATTTTCCACCTTCTTAACTTAGAGAGTGCCCTGTGCTGCCTTGTCATAGATGAGAACTTAATAAACAACCTGATTAGAACTCCTCCGCGTCTCCTGTGTCTTACTCCAAACTCTGAGCAAAGAACTCACGAAACACTAAAGGAAGAAACAGAAACGGAATTCTAACACTTTCAGTTGTGAATGTTTGCATCAATGGCATTGCACGGTTGTGGAGAGAAATAATTTGAGGGGGGGTGTGTGGTGTTTGATTATCTTACAATGGTATGGAAGCAAAATTAGTTAAATCACAGAATCACGGGAAAACAAACTATATTGTAAATCAGTTGGGTCAGTGCCAAATTAAAGCTAACAGGAATTTTTTTTATCCACCCAGAAGGTGTCTCACCTAAATGATTGCTGTCCTTCTCCACATCAGAAAAGCTGGTGACTCATATCCATTTTGATTCTTAATCTCATACATATGTTTTAATTGTTGGCTTCATAGTTCATAAATAATTGCTCATATGAACCTATTTCATACAAGGTTTGAAAAACATTTCTAATTGTAAAAACTTCATACAAATCCTCTCACACCCTTCACAGAGAAAATAGAAGCTCAATGACTATAATACCCCAATGAAATCTGTGGCCATAAAAAGTTCCTAAATTTGTTCTTGGATGGGGTAGTCAAAAGCAACTAAATCGTGAGGGAACACGATTGCATTGACTGTGAAATGACTAGTATGCGTTAGAAATTTCCATTACTTGCCAATAAAACTTTGAAATGGCTGTCTAAAAGCTATTTACCTGGCCAAAGAAATGCAACCCAAATTTCTCTAGTCTGGTATCTGAAATTTAGTGGTAAAATCACAGAAACATTTTCTTGCTATAATGCCTTTAGAGTATAGAAAATGGTCATATTGTCACAGGGTGAATACAGTAATTTGAAAAACAGTGGTAAGTTACTTGGACTACAGGAAAAAAGTCCAGCTTATTAGCAAACACTTAATTTCAGACAAAAGTCAAGTTAGACCTAAATGCAAAGACACAGAAAAGCACTCAGCGATGATTTCTCCTGTTTCTAAAAAGCTTGGGAATGTCTGTACTTAGAGCTGAGCTGATCACTCTCAGTTCCCACTCCCACTTTGGAGCTGGGAGGAATCTCTCCCAAGTTGGTCCTCTCTTCCTGGGCAATTACAGCCTGATTGAAAATTCAATGTAAGGCTTGGAAAAAAGTGCTCAGGGTCTGTTATAACAATCTTCACGAGTAGAAACATGAAATGGAAATTACCTGTTACAGGAGATGACCCTTTCTGCTATTATAGGAGTGGTACTGGTTCATTCAAGGACTTTTTTTCATTCTTGGAACTACTTTCAAGCACCTTTTGCATTCATGCACCAAATATTGATAAAAGAGAAGCATGGTAGTCTACTGAGTGCATTATAAGAGTTTTAAGAATTGTTTCACACAATTGACCTGTGTGAATATTATAGCATGGCTCTAGATGTGGTCTGTTGGATAAATAAGTGTCAATGTTTTTATGTTTTTGAAAAATATTTACTCTGGCTCTTTGCTAAATTTTATGCTAGTTAAGAGAAGTATTACTCCAGAAGAAAAATCCTTCCTATATTTAAAGCACAAGCATAGTTAAAGGGCTGTTCCTGATCATAAATCAGGAAAATTAAAAGTGGTGTGGTAGCTTAGTGTTCTGAGCAAAATTCTGGGAGCTGAACAGCTCTGAAGCTTCATCTTTTGGATGTAGCCAGAACGCTTTCATGGTTCTTGATTGGAGTTGTCCCAAAACTCCTTAGGCCCCCAGTACAACTGTGCTGCACTTATGTAAGATTGACCACATTTTACCCAGGATAGCGCATTCAGAGGAAAAGATGTCTTTTATTTTCATAAGTGGCTCTCCACCTAGTCAGCAGACTACTCTGACACACTTGTCAACAATGTGATTTCAAAATCGGGTGCAAGAGAGACGGTGGGAACACATGTGAGAGAAAGGGAAGACAAGAGGGACCACTTGCTTTCACTTATTGCATGCATTCAGAACACCAGAACACTTTTAAGGTGTCCTAATCTCCTGCTTTTAGGCTTGCCACATTTGCAGGAAGGAGGAATAGCTTTGTTTTATTTAACTGTGTAAAAGTCATGCTAACTCAAATCAATTCATGTAAAACTCAAACAAAAGATTTTATTTCCAATTTCCAAAACAGCGAGTATGATTTTAAAAAAGGCAATGCTGGAGAAATGAAATAAAACTACCCCTGATTTGCATGCTGATTCTCACAAAATCATGGTATGAAAACTTCAAAGCCTCTTGTCTCTTGAAGCAGGTATTCATTTATTTGGCGCCAGGGACACAGGGCATTGCTCCGCCCAACATGCCTGCCCCACAAGAAGAGGGTACAAGCTTATTTCCTTAAACTATATGCATATGCATCATATTTTTAAGAAAAGATGGTTACATGAAAATAATTTCCCAGAACTTATGAATATTATTTACATATTTTTACGCGTGCACATTGCCTCCTGGTGGTTGTCCCAGCTGGTCGTTGGATGAAGCCTGTAGTCTTCCTCTAGGCTGACCTTTTCACCTTTCCCTCTTGACCATGCATATTTGATAGGGTCTTCTGTAAGTCCCACATTGTGCCAAGTTGGCAGGTTTCACTTCTTCTGTTCTCTTTCTAAAGACCTTGTCTTTCTTGCAATTTAACAGTTTCTGCAACTTTGTTTCTCTTTTCCTTAAAGAATATGGATTAATATTTGTTAAGCTCCAGACAATTATTTGTTAATCTTCTTAAAAGAGTCCTTTTGCTATAAAATTCTCTTTAAAGGTGGGCGCAGAGAGGATGGATGCTCCTGCCTGCCCTGCGTCCCTGCTGTCCCTGCTGCGCAGCTCCTGGAGCCCTGTCCCCAGGCAGAGCCGTTCCCTGCCTGGGCACAGCCCCGTGGGGTGCTCCCTGCCCGGCTGGCCCCACAGCAGGGCCCCCGCTGTGGCTGGCCCCGGGCTGGCCATGTGTCCCCAGCCAGCTGTGCCTGGGCAGCTGCCTCAGCTGTGTGGGATGCAGAGCTGCGGGAGCCCACGGCTCTCTGCTGGGCGCACACCAGTGCTCCCTGCTCCAGCTGGCAAGCCTCAGCGCCTGCCCTGTGTCCTCCCACCCCGATGTTCGCGTCAGGCCCTGGTCGCTGCCCTGAT
>VZRJ01011551.1:2411020-2498425 GCA_013397565.1 Ptilonorhynchus violaceus | reverse complement strand
CGCCGTGTCCGCGGGTGAGGGCGGAGCGCTCCCGGGCAGCTGGCCCCAAACGCCGCCGGGACGCGGGCTCCGCCGCTGCCTGGGTGCCCTGACTGACTCCTGCAAAGGTGCCGGCGGGGCGGGCTGAGCAGAGGGTCTCCGGTCCCTGCCTCCGGGCAGGAGGCGTTTCTTTAGCTCACTCAGCCTCATCAGTTCTCCTCCTTCATTCCTCCCTCAAAGACTGCGTGTGTTTTCCCGAATTGCCGTGCTCCTCAGGGCTGTAACTTCATCCCCGTCCTTGCTGCCTGGCTGTGCCGTGGCATACCGAGCGGCAGCCGCGGTCCCGCAGGAGCGCGGCGGGTCAGTGCTGGGAGCTGATGTTCTCTGCCGACTTGTGCCTTTCGCACGGTTCAGTGTCAGCGCGTTCCACAATTCATGTATTCCCAGGCAATTATGGGTGGCCGTGATTCATTTCTTAGGGTCTAGTTTAAGAGAGAGTGCGTAGAGACTGCACTGCGATGCTCTTGTGCTTTTCTTGTCAGAAACTGACTCATGTGCTATGTCATGTTCTTAACATGAACTAAATATAGTTACTGCTGGTAAAAATTGGAAGTAGGTATTTGTAGGCTTAAAATAGACCGACAAATAAACGAACAGTGTTCTCTCTTCAGCGGTTACATATTTTAGTCTTTAATTAGGAGGACGGGTCATGTGCACAGACCTGAAATTTGCGCTTTAACGTGTTATGTAAATTTTTAGGTGAAAAATGCGTAGGAAACTTTTTTCTCTGGCACAACTCAGTTGCTTCTATTCGATATCTATTTAGATGGGGAGCTTTGCATTTTGGCTCGTAACACTTTCAGGGGAACTCCCAAGTGTGCCTTTAGTGTGTAGCTTTGGACTCAGAATTGTTTTGTCTAACTACTGAACTGTCCTTGCCTTTATCCAATTTATGATTAAAAGAATATTTGCAAATATGTTTTGAAAACAGCACTTCACGATTACTATTATTAACATCTGCTGTTTCTCTAGTGAGAGGCCAAGAAATGCTCAAAAAGCAGTGCTGCAGGCTTTACCCTCCACCAAGTTCACCTACTGACTAATTTCTAGAGAATGAGTTTATGAACTTAACTAAAAATATGTTTTTGTGTAGTATGCCTTCTGCCCTTCAGTCTCTCCATGTACATCTCTTCAGTTCTGTTTTCAAAGTGTGTTTCCAGTTTGCTTCTCAGCGGACTTTAGGGTACAGTATGTCTCTTCCATTTCGCTGTGAAGTTGCTCCTGAGCACAGTGAAAAAGGAAACTCCACTTAAGTAAGAAAATCAAAACTGCTTTGCTTTGCTGAGTATACTTGGAAATTCTTTGAGAAGTGATTTGTTTTGGCTGCGTTTCAAACAACTTATTTTTTTGTTTTGAACAGTGGTTCCAACATACTGAGCAGAGACCTCAATGGCCAGAAAACAGCTCTGTTTCTTCATAATTCACGGGCCCAACATATTCTTTACAGACAAAGGGTATGGCACACTTGCAGCATTTGCTGTTATGGGCTGGATCAAAGGCAGTGGGTTAATTAAGAGCCGTGATTCCTCTCAGCCTCTTGTTGAACTAGATTCCTGTCAGCCTCCAGATGAGCCCTGAGACTGTCAAGCAAATCCGTTGAAGAGAAGAAAATCTTTGGTGAACTTAAGTGCTCTGCTCAACATTTATCTTAGCAAAGGTGCTGCTGAGAGCACAGCAGGTCAAATTGGTGGGAAGTGAGGCAGCCCTTAGCAGTGGTAAAGTGGTCTGTCACCTTTTAACAGATGAAAAGTGTTCTGCAGAGTCTGTAAATTCTCATGTTTAGGCGTATCTTGGAAAATATTTCTGGGGAGCTTCAGGCCAGCTTTGTGTGCTGAAACACTCTAAGTCTATTCTCCAGAAGACTTTCAATTAACTTTGGTAATGGGTACTCAAGGTTTGAATACCTTCCTTCAGTTGAGAATGAAACATATAAAATACATGAATCTGAATGAACTGTTCCCATTCCGTAGTACTCCAGGCTCAGTCTTTACCTGAGAAACACGTAAGGAATGGGTAATTCTGTGTGTTGCAGCTGTTGCAACAGCAAGATGTGAAGCACTCTGAGAGGTGGTTACTTTCTAGAACTGAAAACTGACTACCAAGGATGTTGTTTGTATTTATACATAACAGATGTAAAACGTTTTATGGTATAGTTTCTGCTGTATTGATGAAGGCAGGTAGTGCTATGGGAATGAGACTTGTAGGCTTGTTTTTAGCTGCTTCCAAGAAGAGAAACCTGCATAATGCCATATGAAGAATCAGATTTTAATTTAAAATAAATCAGTCAATAAATTGATGCATTTAACTCATGCTGTTTGTCACCAGAGGGCACAAGGAAAAATATTGCTTGTTTTTTGCCTTGAGCTTTTCATGGAACACTACAGTGGCTGAACATTGTTATTTGTAACAGTTTTGGTTTAGAAGTGGAGATGATGTCTAAACTCTCCATGTTCAGTGCATTTAGGTTCTGTGTTGTTTAACTGTGTTATAGGAGTAGCCAAATGTAAATAGGCACTGAAGCTAAAGCTTAATCTTTCATTTATAATAGAAAATTTACTGTAGTCATCTACAAGAGCCAGTAATTTGTGGATTATAAGACTTTTCATGAGAGATTGGGTTTTTAGTTTGAAGCCTATTTGGAATATAGATTATTCCTAAAGTGGTGTTGCTTATAGACTGCATATTGTCACAACTGATTTATGGCTTCTGCTGAAGGAATTTTTCAGGTGGGGCTTTAAATCATAACATGATGTTACTGTTTAGGGATTTGTATCAAAAGTATAACACTGCAGAGTTTAGTATAGATTACTTATTGTAATCCTAACTCAGTATTTGTTACTTCTTGTTAACCTTATCTGTTCACATTTATTAAACGGCTGTGTAGGTGCACTCAGAGAAGAATTCAGCTTCTTTTGACATTTTACTCATTAAGCAAATAGAACAACAGCTGCAGTATTACTCAAGTACAGTTTACATGGTTTTTTTGGGTATTAAAATACTAATTTTACTTCTGTAGAGTCTTGCTAAACTACTCACTAATTAAATCCTCTCACACTTTTCATCTGAATTCACATTTGAATGAAAGAACTTACATGTTATATTTAGATTTAACTTCTAATGGGTTTGGGTTTTCTCCTGTCTCTTCCTAATAGTTGTTTTCTGCAATAAAGGTGAATACTTTGTAGTAAATTAAGATCAGATGTGTAATCAAAATGCTACTTCTAAACCAATATTTCATATAAGCATGAAGAGCGTATTTGGACAAAGCAACAACAAAATTTGCTGCTGTTTCCTTCAACTCATTCAATGGAAAACAGAGTATTTTAAATGGCAATCACCTGGAGGGCAAGATCTGTGCATGGCATTTGATTTATAATTGAATATGATGATGGTGTGCATCAAACACTTGCAAAGATGGGTTGGCCAAAGTTGCCTTGGGAAGAAATAGCAAGATTTAAAAAATAAATTGGGTTACAGACTGAGTGCGGTGTGGCTATTCACTCTTTGCAGAATTCATAGAACCACTGTGGCTGTAAGTAGATACATCCTTGTCCTGTGACTCTTATAAACCACCCAGCTTCTAGTTTGTCATGTAAAATAGATGTAGTGGAGAAAGTTTTTGAATTTTTTTCAACAGTGATGTCTGTTTAAAGAGTGGATGTGCTTCAACTTCATGAAGTAACTTGATTAATTTTTATCTTCACTTGCAAGTTGGAACGTAAATGTACTGTTAATAGAACCAAAATATGTGATACCTATTGTTAATTTCTATAAAGGCTAAGATTATTATTCAGTATGTTAGACATACCTCTTATTTTTCATATAGCTCCTGCACTGATCCCTCTCAGCCTCCAGATTTCCTGTTGGAGCCACCATGGCAGTCTCCTAACAGTTTTAGATAAGTCTTTGAGCTTCTGCTGTTGTGCCACTGTAGCTGTTGTGCTGTGATCCATGGTGTGCAACCACGCCGTGTCCAACACATTTTGCCAGTGGCAATGTTTTAAGTTTTGTACTTAGACATGAAAAAACAACTATGCCCCAAATCCAGGGTAAAGCAGAGAATTCCTTGTTCTGGGTGTTGGGGAAACTACAATGTGACTCAAGACTGCTGAAGTAATTGTTTCTAGGTAAGAAAGCTGTGTTTCAGTAAAGTGGTTGTATTTCTCCTAAGATCTGATGGTTAGCTGAAAAGACAGTTTACATCTGTCCTGGCAAAACTGAAACATAGAATCTATAAACTGTAGCAAAAGTGCACCTCGAGCTGGTCTTGCCTTTGTGCCGGCTTGCATCAGTCTTGCCGTTGTGCTGGCTGTGGTTTACAGTGTTGCCGGCTGCCATAGGAGTGTCAGTGCGTTCGCTTTGTTTTCAGTGTCGTGGTTTAACCGCAGGTGGGAAGTCAGGCCCACGCAGCTGCTGCTGCGGCCATCCCACTGGGGATGGCGGAGAGAATTGGGAGAGTAAAAGTGAGAAAACTTGCGGGTTCAGATAAAGACAGTTTAGTAAGTAAAGCAAAGCCAAACAAGGAATTCATTCCCTGCTTCCCGTGGGCAGGCAGGTGCTGAGCCATCCCCAGGACAGCAGGGCTCCATCACATGCAGTGGTGACTTGGGAAGACAAATGCTGTCACTCTGAATGTCCTCCCCTTTGTTCTGCTTCCCACAGCTTCATATGCTGATCATGATGCCGTATGGAATGGAATATCCCCTGGAGCAGTTGGGGTCGGCTGTCCTGGCTGTGTCCCCTCCCAGCTTCTTGTGCACCCTGCTGGTGGGGTGAGGAGCAGAAAAGGCCTTGGCTCGTTTGTAATCACTGCTCGGTGATAACTGAAACATCCCTGGATTACCAGTGCTGTTTCCAGCACAAATCCAAAACACAGACCCATGCCGGATAGTATGGAAAAAATTAACTCAATCTCTTTCAAGACCAGCGCACAAAGCAAACTTGAAATTTGCACACATTGCTATTAAAATAAAATGCTTGCACGTAATGAAGATTTTTTCAAACTATAGAAGGTATCTGTCAATTAAATCCAGAGTGCATTAGTGCAACTTTGTCTCAAGCTGTAGCTTTTAACAACCTGTTTAAATGAAGATTCTTCAAGGAATGATGGTGAACATTTGTGTCTTGTATGTAAATTACAAGTCTCAAGGACTTTTATTTTTCTCACTCTAAGAAAAATGCCAGTCTCTGTGTGCTAAATAGCAGTATTTCTGCATTTTTAATAGACTATGTAAATCATTGCCCCTCCCTCAGATATGGTTTTAGCTTTCTAAATGCTTCAGCTTAATGACTTTTTTCTTCTCACAGCTTCTGATCATTCTTGTTCCTTGTGGGGAAAAAGCAGAACAAAACAAACCCAACAGCTGTATCTCTATTCTTAGTATAATTACTCTGCATGAACAGTCTGTTGCCACATATCCTAAAATTCTTCTGGTTTCTGTACATGTCATCATTGGGCTTTCTGTTTGGTTTTGTTATGGGAAGAGCAATAGTTGACATCTGGTAAACATATATTAAAACTTTAACTGATCAATTTGAAACAATTTCTTCCACTGAATTCACTCAAATTAGCAATTTAGCCAAGTGTTCCACAGAATCTTTTTGCAGTTCCATACATAACTCAGTAAGAAGTAAATGGGCAAATGTTCTTGCTTGGGATTTCTCTTTTCTATTTTTTTCATACACATTGTTCTAATCGTAAGGTATTTTCTGCAGTTCTATTCTAAATACATTAGTAGACTGTAGAATGGCAATTCCGTTTTAATACTTGGTACCTTTTAAACTTTCTTCATTACTCAATTTGCTGTTTCTGATCTGTAATTCCAATGCCATAAACCAAGTAGTGGATTTAAGGCAGTTACTGCACTGACATGTCCTCGAATGGACTCGTGTTATTTGAGTCCTGGCTCATACAGATACCGGTATCTTAATATACTGGATTTCTATTGTGAACATTTTTAAAGGGAACAAAAAAATTGTTCTTTGTTGAATTAAAATTGAGTGGCCTCATGTTACAAGAATATTCCACTGATTTGGTTGTACTGAAAATTGAAGAATGATTTTTTGCAGTGACATATGACTATACATACTAGACCAGAACTGGCTCCTACTTGTCATGTTAACTGTCATATATAATTATGTTCCTTAAATTATCAAAACTATTTTCATCCTTTTTTCTGGTAAAACTTCCCTAGAGTGAAGACACGTGGGGTAAATTATAAGGGATATTTTAAAATAGTCTAGGAATTCTTAAAGTTATTGTGGGGTATGTATTATGATGAATGGCCCTCTGAATTTAAAGGCTGCTGGGAAGTCACTATACAGACTTAAACAGAAATTCTCCTGAGAAATTCTCTTGCAGTTTTCAGTAGCACATCGAAACCTTGTAGTACCAATGTTGTTCTGGTATGTCAGATGTATAGGGGGAGTTGTGTTTTATTTCCCTGAATTAAGTAATTGAGGCTTTGTTTTAGTCTCTAATTTTGCAAAGAAACTTGAAAAATAAGGCCATCTCTGCTAGGACTCTTTTATAGTGATATATATTCCAGACTCATAACTGATGAGAATAAATACACAGTGATTATTTTCGTCTGTTGCAAATTTAATCTGAACAAACTTTTATGAACTCTGAACTAATCTGAAATTTGCTTTACTCTGCTTCTTGAGTTTAATCATTGTTCATTAATTTGTTTGGAAAAGTGGCATACCTCTGCTGACATTGTGAAATATAACCTTTACAGCTGAAGTGTTCAACTTAGTAGTTGAGTATTTAGTTTGTTGTGTATTTTTGTCCTAGAGTGTGTGAGTTAAGCCTGGTATGCACCTCTTGATGGCATGAATTGTATGTAGTAACTGGTTGAAATGTAGTCAAACGGAATAAAAGTTCAATAAATGAAAGAAACATGGTTTCAATGGAACACTAATATTTGGAGTACTCAATGAAATTGACTGTTCCCCGTGTGTGTGGAGGCTATAAATGTATAACTTCTGTGGGAGTTCTGGGTAAATATCAAATGGTGTGGCATATAGTTGAGAATTAAATGGTTTTCATTATACTCACCAGCATTCAGAAATACATTTGAATACATGTCTTCCAGAATGCAGATAATTCCTGACAAAAGGAAGCATCTGTGTTTAGACCGTGCTTTTTAACCCCTTTGATCTGAAAAGCAGCATTGTAAAATCTGCTCTCCAGCTCTTCATGGTTCCAGAGCTTTACTTATTTGCCTTGGTGACTAATAAAAGTGCTACTTTTGTTTACACTGCAGAATCAACAGTACTCTGAGAGAGAACTAATTTTCCTTTTGAGGAAGAGCATGTTATTTAAATTCTTCTTGCCATGCCTGTTTGTGCCTGGGCAGACAGTTTAGCAGGATGATTTTAGTGAAGGCATCAGGAAAAGGGTAATTTTACCATGAAGTTCTTCAGGGTCCTAAGGAGAGAAGTCCCTTAGTCTCTGTTTTGCATGTGTTTTTTAAAATTTTCATGACAACTAATATGTAGCTCTGTTTGGGCGGGTTTTGTATAGGGTGTTTTTTCTGAGCTGGAACTCACTTTATGCAAACATTGGTAGTGACATGTAGAGTATTTTCTGGAATAGTTATGAAAACGAAAAACATGGTTTTTAAATGGTACAGTGGAACAAAGATGTCAGTTGTTACTTATACTGGGTTTGACTTTTTTGGTCTTGATTATTAGGATGAATTATATGCTTGATTATGATAAACTAATATTCTTTTAAGTGTTTAATTCAAAGGGGATTTGTGTTCTTGCAGAATACAACAGGCCTTATCAGCTCCAAGCTGGTGAGTCTTCACTGCCTGATCTAATTCACAGCTCTGAACAAAAACCACTGGCAGATTTGTGTATCTTCTCAGGTTTAGACAGATGGAAGTGAGGAAGACAAATGCACTGAATAGTGTGTTCTATGCTTCAGTGAAATGATAAATTCCCTCTATTAATATTTATTCTGAGACTACAGTGTATTTTTTTGAAGGCATAAATGCAGTATTATTCTTTCAGGAACAACATGTCCATTGTCCCTTTGATAGGGTTTGTTTAGGTTTCTAAGCCTTGCTTAGAGAGATAGCTTGGAGCTACACTAATTAAAGCAAGCAAAATATATTTTGAGGATGTTTCACTGGGAATGGTGGTAGCAGAAGTTTTTGTCATCTTTACTGTTTTCCATCTTTGTCAGAATATTATACACATTTCTCTGAATAGAAAAAGATAACTTTAATGAGGGGAAACTTACTAAGCTACCTGTTAGCAGTTTTTCATATGCATTATTTTATTTTAAAACACTTTCAAAAGTTGAATTGTCTGTGGTTTCCATGGCATTTTTGTGTATATTCACAGATAAAATGTGAGTGGGTGCATCAGAATCAGATTCTTTGTTAGATAGCTGTTTCTGGTTTTGAGCAAGAGCTTAGTTTTTACCTTGATTGTCAAATGCACATTTTTAAGTCTTCAAATAGCATATTCAAGTACAAAATGCTCCAATTAAATATTTAGACCACTAATAATTTGAGAATTAAAATAAAACCTAAAATAATGTTATGCATTACTCCACAGAAATCAGATTTTTGGCAGCGATCTATGAAGCTTTTTGTTTCTAAATGCAACTTGTTCATGGAAAATATGTTTATTAATCATACAAAGTTGTGTTCATTTCTTACTGGCTTTCAAAGTTTTAATACATGAAGAAAAAAATCCTTGTGTTAAGTTAGCTGCAGTTTCCTCTTAGAAAACCACTTTCAAAATAGAATAATACAAAAAAAGTTACAAATCACCGCTTGCAAAGACAAGAGATCTGCACTTCAATTAATAATCTTGTCAAATCCACCAAGTGAATATAAAAACTGCTGAATGAGGCACTTGTACATATTTTTATCCCCTTTTTCGGCTACTGACTTGGGTAATGAAGTGTAGATGTGGCTGTTACATGCCAGTTGGAAGGGAGCCAAAGCAGAGATGTTGTTTGTACATGTGCAGATGTTGGCAGGATTCCCTGCACTCCTGTTGTCAAAAGATCTTTTTATTGCCACGGCGTTATAAATATATCTGTGTTACAGCATGGCATGCAGATATTCTGCTGGTGATGTGAAGGTGTTCACTTCTGAATAAACCAAACTGCTCCTAGAACTTGTGTGAAATGAAATTCAGTGTACGCAGTGCAGGAAGCATAATAGATGTGTTTGGAAGATTAGTGACTAACGCTGTACTTTGAAAATCAGTTTAATCCATTACATAAATTCCTGCTGCTGCTGGAAAGGAAAAGTCCTCTTAGCTCCTTCTCTCTTCTGCACCCAGCTGTTCAGGCCTTCTCTCTTTCTCTCACTGGTATAGTGCTTGCATGATGTGCTGATGTGCTGATGTGGATCAGGCTACTGATCCAATGGATCACCAGCCTGGCAAGTACCAGCTGCCTTGCTTTGCTAAAGATGTGCCGGGGATTGAAGTGGAATGGGAGGGATGGATGCCTTTGCTTCCAACGGTAGCACATCCTTTGTCAGGTTCAACTGTTTGTGGTTGAATTTGTGTTTGGAGAGGGCATCAAAGTCATAAGCAGAGCAGGATTGGAATATAGAAACAGAGAAGGGTGGAAAAGAAAAGGGATGGGGTGATCCAAAGTCATACTTAAAATATTTAGGCATTGTTGAATTGAGTGCTGATAAAATGCAGTAATATGAAAATGTTATGTACAGTTGGTGAAATTAGTTAAACGTGTGTTTATCGGGAAATGTAATCAGGTAAATTTTCTCCAATTTAAAATATAAATAGGTGTTTATATGATGTGAATAAAATAAATAATTCCATTTGATGGACAACAGCTGTTTGCTTCTTGGTTTGTTTTGGTCCAGGACTGAATACAGTCATGATGAAAACACATGAAATATCTCTTTGGTAACATTGATGCCACAGCCGTGTTTTTATTATGTTGGTCTGTTTAGAACAAGTAAGGAACTCTGAATTAGCACATACTTCAGTTGTTGGAAGGTTATTTTGCTAACCACAAAACAAGTGAACCCCCTCCCCCCCCAACCCTCTTAACTGTGGAATGTGTCAGTTGACTTGACTGAACTGGTGGATATTTGGCTGTACTTGGCACCTTCATAAATTGCCCTGAATCCTGCAGGTAAATAAGCCTGGAGGTGGGATAATGTCATCCCTATTGTAGAGTCAGTTAGTGAGATTTAGTTCTGCTGAATTATGCAGTATCACAGCTTGAAAGTACCATACTGGTCTCAAACCTGTCAAATTAGTTCTGTATTATCCTCAGGATTTATTTTATTTATTTATTTGCTTATGTGAGTGGATTAGGTGGTAAAAATAGAGTTGAAGTTCAGACATGTAGGCACCTCAAAAACATTGAACCTATTCTGTTGTTTATGTGGCTCTGATGTCCTTTTGCCCAACCAAAAAGGTGGTTCTTTGCAATGGTAAACTCGGTTACTTACCCAGAAATTTTCTTCTACGCTCTGCCAACTTAGAGAGCAGCTTAATGGCTTTTGCCATAAAAATGGCAAACTATGTCAATTATGTATATATTAATTATGATTTTAATGTCTTCACATGTACTATGTAGACAAGGTTTGTCACGTGAGTCACCTCTTCCCTGACTGGTCTTGTAGTTCAGATCTGTTCTACGTGGTGCGTTTCCTTCCAGCGTCTCTTTTCCCCATTTACCATAAATGTTTTCTCCCATCGTGGATTCCAGGAGGTACAAAGCTTTCATTCATCCTGAAGCCCACCATGCTGTTCAACCCCGTTGTGGCAGAACCTTTGCTGCATCATTGCTGCAGAATTGATCATGGATTGTGTCCGGTGTCACAACAGCAAAGTAGTGCCCAAGGAAGGAGCATGTGCACATGGTGGTATCTCCTAATAGGGAAAATTGGTGTACATCATATTCTTAGAGTGCTAACTTATATGAATTTGGGACTTCTTAAATTAGTTTTTTTGTGATTTCTTCCTGATGCATTCCTATTCAGTATTCCTCCATAGTCTGGAGGGTGCCTTTTAGTGCTTGTCTCTTCATATTGAAGTCTTAGGGCACATTTAGCACAACTGAAGCACAACTGAAGTAGGAAAAACATGGTGGTGTGTTGTGGGTTGTTTTGTAATTGCTTGTAGTGTGTCATCACTATTCAGTTATGTTAATAGCTACTGCTGGAGACAGATTTTACTTTTGATAAAAATGTTATGTAGCTGGTGTAATAAACACACGCGATATATATGTAGCAGTTAGTCAAGAGAGAGACTATTAAGGTGTACTAGAAACATAAGAAACCTCAAAGGAATTCCATCAACTGGGAAAAAATGGAAGGAGGAGTGTTGGAGAGAAGGAGGTGCCACTTTGTAAAGGTTTTTCTTTAGGTTATTAAAAAGAGCTTGTTTTCATTAAAAATACCGGATGCAAAATTATCTTGGTGGGAAATATACTTGCATTGCTACAACAGATGTGTAATAAAACACCAAGAGAAAAAGATGGTTGGTGGAATTGCATATATGAATGTATGTGTGTGTATGGGAAGCTAGATATGGGTTGTATATTACTTCAGGTCATCCAACTTTTTCCAGCAAAGCCTCTTGCTCACCTAAATATATTTTGTGGTGTTTTTCCTTTCCCTTCAAAACTTAGAAATATATGGATTATAGTGTTGATGAGCATTTACAAGTTTCTCTTCTAGATGTAATCGTGAAGCCTTTTAAAATCTAAGCTGGTCTGTATTAATTAAAATTGTAAATTTTTTTTTTATTTACAGAGTTTTCCATCTGATGAGGGTTGGCCATTTGCAAAGTACTTGGGAGCATGTGGAAGAATGGTGGCTGTCAACTACGTTGGAGAAGAGCTGTGGAGTTATTTTAATGCACCATGGGAGAAACGAGTGGATCTGGCCTGGCAATTAATGGAAATAGCTGAGCAGCTGACAAATAATGACTTTGAATTTGCACTCTACCTCCTTGATGTCAGCTTTGACAACTTTGCAGTTGGACCAAGAGATGGGAAGGTTATCATTGTAGATGCAGAAAATGTTCTGGTAGCAGACAAGAGGTTGATCAGACAGAGTAAGTGTCTTCTTTCTCTCCCCTCATCCCCGGGTCTCCCTTTATTCTCTGCAAGCACAATATTTAAAGTATGTGTGGTTTCTGTTTTGTTGGCTTTACAACTAGACTACTAATTAACAAACTAATTAGCTTTCTTCTGCAATTAGACTACTAATTGACTTGCCAAGACACTTGACCAATTTGTCGATTTCCTGAAGTGTTGAGCATACCTGGACACAATTTACGTATACTTTAAAGGAGTGTAAACCTGCATAAATGAAGAGGTGGGGGTGGGAAGAGAGGGTGTGGGCATTGAGTGTGTTTGTACAGGTGGATGGACAGATAGACAGATAAACAGCACGGTTGTCTTGTCTACCTTAGCTAAGAGAGAGAGGTTCCTTTTGTCTTTTCCAGGCACCTGTGTATGGATGGAATTCTTGGCATTCTCCTTTCTGTGAATTACAAAACAGTGTTAGTGCCTGCTTTGCTTTAGTTCCATAGCCTGACTTTGGTTTGGTTGTTCTGGTTGGTGCTCTGTAATAATGGAGCTGAAGGAATGGGTAATTTCAGTGCTGTTTCCAAATGGGAAAATTCATTTGCTTTCTGTCAACTGTAAAAGCTCAAAACAGTGGCAGCAGGAGAGGTGTTTGACAAAATGGCGTTACACAGGTTATATTCCTTTTGAGCTTATGAGGAAAATGTTACAGACCTAGGGGCTGGAGACACTGAACATGAAACTCTGGATTCTGCAGGAGACATGGAACATGAAACCCTGGATTCCATAGAAGTTCATAGCAACAGGCCAAGTGATTCCATTTTGCTTTGGGTGAATGGATTTTTTTAAGCTTTGCAAATACACTTCATATGTTGTGCTGCAAAATCGACCTCTAGACTGTGTTTTTCTATCCACACACTTTTCTACAAGGAAGTCTGTTTTGGGGTTGTTTGGTTGGGAATAATATTACTGAAGTCTTTCATTTTTGGAGCATGTCTGAATTGCTCGAGCAGAAAGATGACCAAATGAACTGTGGAAATGTTGATATGTATGTGGAATAGGAGCAAGTAGCTTCTTGCAGAAGCTGAATGCTGGAAGTGTCACACTTACCTCTGTTGTCTGTGTCTTAGACCAATTTGGCTCAAACTAGGATTTTGGTGTGCAATTTGTGATCTAAAAATCAAGAACACAGGAAACATACAAGGACATGAGAAAGTTCTTAGTCTTTATATAAACTTGACATTTAATACTAATTTCATTAGTCTTTTGGAAAGTTCCTTTAAACAATCTCTGCCCGGAGAGATTAATATGCCTGTTTAGATATTTGAATATGTACATTCTGTCCAGTTGCACTGTACAGTAATACCTAATTTTACTCTGGGGGGTATCATAGCTGAGTTTGCTGAAGTCCTTTTTCCTGTTTTCCTTTGCTGGCTTTTTTTCCCACATGGCATTTGCTGTTCATTGTATGGCTTTTACATCATGTTTCAATGGTTTTAGCAGTCATCCTTTGGTAGACCTGTCTTCTAGACTGGCTCTCAGTGCGCCATGAATGAGAATACCAACAGTCAGCTCAGAGACTACCCAAGCACAGATTAATTTTTCTTTGTACTTCACACTGCTAAGAGAGATCTACGAAACAATGGGACTCCATGATAAGAACCTCTTCTCAAAACTGGCAGTAGCCTAGAAACTTTAGATGAATGTTTTCTAACAAAAAGTAGTAAGAACTCAGGAGATCTCACACTTAGTAGCCTTTTATGTATTATTACTGTATAAGGTATTTTAGGGAAATCAGGTTTTAAGTTAAATAAAGCTGTGACAAGAAGAGTTTATACATGTACGTAAATGCCATTAGCTTTGTTGAATTTTACTTTCTTCAAAGATTATAAGTAATGCATCTGCTTTTTAATATTCTTTCTGGTTACTGCCATGTCTAAAGTAAGATAGAAGATAAAGTTTCAGAAGTTTATGGCAATTACTTTGCGATGTTGTTTTAACCTTTGGTAAACCACTTGCCAGCATTAGTTTCTAGGGCAACTGGAGAACCCAAATCTATGTTGCTAAAATAAATCATGTTGCTTATTTGTTTTTCTCTCAGCTTTGGCAGTGGATGTACTTGCCCCTGTTATAGTTTTTCCTCTGGGTATGTGGGAATGTAGATTTCATGTGTTTAGTGTGCTGGTTTTTTTTGCTTCCCTCTCTTTGCTATCTATTTTACCCTCTTTCTTTCTTTCCCTTATTTTTTGTATTGCCAGGACCATTTCAGCAGCAGGATGTATCAAACTGTCGGGTGCAGTTTTAGGCTAGAACATTTCAGAGTTTTTCTAAACAAAGTTGGTTGATAGTTTAAATATTAACCAGTTTGCTGTATATTGAGCTTCTGATTGTATTCAGACACACATATGCTCTTTCTTCCCCTCTCTCACTTGTTTTACTGTCTCCTTATATTGCGCAGATAAACCTGAAAACTGGGACGTGTGGTATGAAAGCAAGTTTGATGACTGTGATAAAGAAGCTTGTCTGTCCTTCTCAAAAGAGATCCTTTGTGCTCGCGTCACTGTGGACCACAATTATTACGCCATTTGTCAGAACCTTTTATCAAGACATGCCATGTGGCGTGGCACTTCGGGGGGGCTCCTGCATGACCCCCCAGCTGAGATTGCCAAAGATGGGCGGCTCGAGGCCCTGCTGGACGAGTGTGCCAACCCAAAGAAGAGATACGGTCGGTTCCAAGCCGCCAAGGAACTCCGGGAATACCTTGCACAGCTCAGTAACAATGTGAGGTAGTCCAGAGGGAAATTCTTTTGCGACACTGGCTAAAACACTATTGCAAAGACACATAGAAAATGAAGTTTTGGACTCATGTATTAAAAAGAGAGAATAAAAAACACTAGTTTATCAGTTTTCTAAATACTGTAAAAATAGAATTTTATGGTGTTACAATGTTTCCTTTGCAAATGAACAAGGTACTTACTGAATTAAAACTTGAGCTACTATTGACTGTCCTCCCTAGCTGTTTAAAAGGGAGTAGGTCACAATAGACTGTGATAGCTTAATTGACAGCCTGTGTGTCAAAGGGTACTTTACATAAAACTGCATTAGTGTCACAGTTTTGTGAAACTGATGTTCTTACTTGGAAAGTCAAGTTAGACTGCTGGCCTGTTTTAAAGGCCTTTTTCCTGACATCATTGTCTCATTTTTGTGTTTGTTTAAACACCTCGAAGTGGCATTTACATCCAGGTAAATCTAGCTGTCTGCATTGTTTCAAATTGAACAGGCTTTCATGTTAATGCTGTGCAGAACATTCCTACTGTGAGTGCAGGATTCCCAAGTTTACTGTCTAATTTTAGGGGGTTTTACACTGTATTTTACTATGCTTAGACATTGTGGTTTGATTTTTTTTTTAAGATCATCATAAACTCAAATGTCACTTGAACTAACATTTAATGTCTTTTGTAGTTCTGCCATTGGAAATATCACTTAATGTAACTATTGTACAAAACTTACCCTTCATGCCAGTATATAAACATGACTGATTAGCAGGAAATCATGGTAGGAGCAAACTCTTATTTTTAACAGAGATAATTTGAAAATTGGAAAGACACTACAGTAAAAAGATCTGTATGAATTTAGATTGGGGATAGAAGAAAATAAAAATTCACTAGTTTGGTGTAGTTAAGCATAAACCAAAGAAAATGGTTTAGTTTATTAGTTTCTGGACATATAGTAAACAAAAAATGCTGTACTGTAGTGAAGCTAATAATTTTCAAAATTCAGATTTTGGTGGTCCTTGGTTACTTGCTGAAGAACTTCTAAAACTGTGTACTTACACTAGAGAAAACCCTAATTTGAATAATAATGTCAAGAAAGTTAGCAGTTTGGTTTACATCCTTCCCAATTCTGTTGAATGGAATTTACTGAATATTCATCTTTTTGTTTAACATAAGCTGTACTCACTCTAGGTACCTTTTCTTGAACTAAGTTTGACTGTTCCCAGTGCAGTTAAAATTGACTTGTTGAGGTTTGTGTAAATATGGAGGTGTTCTCATAAATTACAGTTTTTAGAAAAGCCTCATTTACTGCTACAAGAACTCACTGCAAAGCTTGCTCATCAGTTTTTGGTTTTGTCTTTTTTTTTTGCTTTTTTCTTTTTTACAATTACTATGCTGATTTTCCTGAAGTCTTATTCATACAAAGGTATTCTTAGGAAATGTATGCATATTACTTCTTGTAACAGTAATGAAGGAAACTAATATTTCTTAAATGCTTGTATAAAACACTATTTTGTACAAACTAAACATAATCCTGAGCAAGGTAACGTGTGCTACTTTCAAGAGCAGAGCTGGTCTGCCTCCTGTACTGCATCAAAAGCCTGAGGGAAACTGTTCTGCATGTGCAAGGTGAGGAAAATGGCAAACTCACTGACTGGCCCTCCTTTCTCCAAACTCGGAGTGGAGCCGTCTAGAGATGCAGAGTCCTTTTTGATTTCTTAGGTCATTGTGTTTTGAGGACATGGGTTCGTGGTGAACATGATGGTGGTGCTGGATTGGTGGTCGGACTTGAAAGGTCTTTTCCAACTTTAATGATTCTATGATTAAGGATATTTTAGAATTGGAAATTCTCACTCTTAAGTCAGCATTGCCTCTGTAATTTCCTCCCAGTCCCTTATCTTGTTTTCTGAAGTTAGAATGCCCAATGCAGCTTTTAATTTTAATTTCTCCCCTCATTTGAACAGTTTTCTGTGCTTGTTCTGGCACAAGTGGTCAGAGAAGGTTCATGTTATTTTTCTTCATAAAATCCACTTAATTGAAGAAAATAGGCTAACCCTCAGACTAGGTACTGCTACCCTACCATAAAAGCCTGGACTTACCACTACAGTTGAGTTTTAAACATCTACCACATTTCCCAAAGAGCGAGTGGAGTGTGATTGTTAAAGTTGTGAAAGAAACAAACACTGCCGGTTTTGGTTACTACTGGAGACAGCTCTGTGACTGTCAGAATGTTCTATTAGGTTTTGTTTGGGGTTTAGTCCCTCCAGAAATAAGTTACTAAAGCCGATTGTAAAAGGAATTTGGAACTTTAAAGAAAACAAACCCTAAAACCCCCCACTACAACAAGAACACAACAGGGAAAACATTGTGGAGAGCAATAAATCTTGTTCCATTTGCACCTGTCAGATATTTATTGTACAATAACAGTTTATATTTTTAGTCATTGCCCATTATTATTGATGAACATGGTGAAATATTTTTGAATGAGATGTTTGGGGTTTGTATGTGCATTAAAATTGTCCTTTTGTACTGTAAGTTACTGTTTGTTTGGAATATTTTATCAAAACTGTCTCCCTGTGCCTTTATATTACAAGAAAGTTGTTTCTGCAACTTCTAATGATATTAATAAAGAATACTTTAAGAACCTCATCTCAGATATTCATTTTTAGATGAGTAAGTCTTTTAGGACTGGCTTAGTCTAGGATGCATTAAAATATACATAGAACTTGTTTTTGTAGTGTCCCAGAATGCACCATCATCAGAAGTGACAGGAACCTTTTTTTCCCCTCCTTCTTTCTAGTTTGGTCCAAAGTATGAATGGTCTGTCAGGACTCTGTTCCACTGTTTTTGCAGGCAAAGCCTTTGGTGGTGTGACTGGTTCTGTCACTGCACTGGGGAGCTTCTGCTGGATGCAGGAAGGCCCTTTGGCTGTGGGATGTCTTTGCAGGGGAAGCGGGTGATGTCGGGACAGGGAAGGGGCTGTTTCGGCAGTGGAGTCTGTTGTTGTCACGCTGGAAGTACAAGAAAGTACCTGTTTTATGTGGTTGGAAATCCAGGCAAATTTTAGGCGCCTTAGTAATGGGTATTGGCCAGGAATAGTGACTTGCATGTTCAGGTCAGAGCAGGAAAGTTCTGACTTTAGGAGGAAAAATATCTAAGGCTGTTTTTTATGTTTCGTGAGTTAACTCTGGTCTTCTGAGAACAGCACTGTGGAAGCAGAATGTGCTTCAAAGCAAACAGGCAGTTAATACACAGCTGTTCAGAGAGGAAGAGCTTTTTTGGGTGGAGGGAGTATTACTCAAATAATTTTAATACACATCTTTCTTTTCTGAGCATGATGCTTATGTGTATCATTGACTTTTACTACAGAGTTTATCTTTTGGTATTGTTAATGGCTTAGTGCATCCATTTAATGTGCCCTTGGTATAACTGCACATTCCCAAATAGATGCCCTCTACCATTTTAAAGGAAGGGGACTTTCAAAACATAGTGCATTTTTATTTTGTGCTTTTTTTCTTCCGAAAGTAGTTCTGAAACTCCTCAAAACAGTTGAGCAGCATATTTCATTGCTGCCAAACATGAATACAGTTTAATTTTGGCTTGAAAGTTCTCAGCTTCTTTGATTTGCAGGCTGGGGTGGAAATGTCTGGTTTTCTGTAAAATGTAGCGGTTGTCAGTGTGCAGCTGACACCTGGACCCTAGTAGATATATTTTCCTTACAAGAAAACTTACATTTTTCTTATTTTGTGGGAATTTTTGGTAGTTTGATATATTAAAAAAATTGTTTGCAAATTAATTTGTATTTTCCATGTGGGAAGAAGGGCCTGCCTCCATCTGGAGAGGGCAAGGAAAAATGACCAAAATCTTGAGAAAAAAAATCAGGGGAATATTGCTGGAGAATTGAACGAAGGGAAACTTGCTGACTACAGTGCATCACAGTAGAAAATTAGTATACTAATAATGGGCCTAATCACTTCCTGTTGAATATCAGGAGCAGTTCTAATTGTTTATTTAGATACACTCATTTGAGAAGCTGTATGTTGAGATGGTTGAGCTTAGCATTCTTGTGCTGCCTTTCCTAAGGGTACATTTAGAGCTCTGGCAAAAAGCAGATGCGGTTGTCAACAACTTGTAAGAGTTGCTCTCTTCTTTATCGACAGCCAGCACACTTAGTGAGGAGTGGAGGGTATTTGTACAGTGAGCGCACACAGTTACAGGAGTATGGCAAAGCATATTTGAGGTTTTACTTCCTTGAAACTCGCATCCTGCTTGTTACCCAGTTCTAATATCAATCAATATACTTTAAAAAAAGGTCTCATTTAATTTGCTTACTGTTTTATAAAATCAATATGTAAACACCTGGCAGCTCTCAGTTTGTTTTAGAAGATGAGATTTGACAAAAGTTAGGAAAACACATTCCTTTCTAGACCACCTCCTTACATTCTTTGACTTAGATGTTCTTGGTTGTGTTTACTTCTGTTGTTGGTGATGTTTTGTTTAAAAACGTCCTGGTTTACAAAGGAGAAGAACTTGACAGGGAAGATAAAAGCAGTTTAATAGCAATCCCTTCAGCTGTTTGCCTTCCTGTCCTTCTCAGCTGTGCATACTTTTACAGTTGTCCCCAGTCTCTTTTGCAGATACTGTCAGCTAGTCCATTACAATATTTTCCTAATTATTTTTCTAATTACTTTTTCCCCCCCAAAGGTATAATACAAAACTTTATAGTAGAGTTTTTGTTAACATCTTTCGTAGAAGAGGTGGTATTTTGTCTCTGCCAAATAGTAAAATGATGTATACATATGTTATTAAATTATGTTTGTCTTTGATATTTATATATCCTGTTTATTTTCAGCATAATTCGGCACTATTGTAGTATAAATAGACTGGATTTGCTTTCTGCTAACATTGTCTTTTTTTCTAAATAGTTTTTTTTCTAAATAGGCAATTGAAACAGAAGTGTTAGGGTCACCTCATTCCCTGTTCCTTTCAGGAAGGTGGGGTTTGGATAAAAAGAAGCTGGCTGATGGAAGTGTGGTGGTGTTCACTGTTAGAAATGTGATAACACTTCGGAAGTGCAGACCAATCCTGAGTGTTATATGGCACATACTTGCTATGATGTTGCCCCAGGACCAAATATGTCATCAGAAACCTTTTTGATCAGTTTTGTAGAGATTCTTTGCTTCTGGACACAGCCATCTGAATTGATAAAGGTTTGTCATGTATATGACTGCATTATTCAGGTACTTGACCAGCAAATGCAGTAGGAAAAAAACAAAAGCTGAGGAAGTCTGTGTGCCCTGAGCATGACCTCTCTTCCCTGGCACTGCCCTGAGCATGACCTCTCTTCCCTGGCACTGCCCTGAGCATGGCCTCTCTTCCCTGGCACTGCCCTGAGCTCCTGCGGGGTTGGGGCTGCCCTACTGAGCCCTTCAGTGCAGGGGCAGCAGCTCAGCAGAGGTAGCGTCGGTGCAAAGCCTCTGCACCTTCACTGGGCACGTGTCTGAGATCTGCCTCAGCCTGACCTGGGACTTGTCTCCTCGACTGAACATCTTCAGTCTGTTTATGCTCAATTACCAGTTCGAATTTGCGTGTATCTGTTAGGGCTTGGAAGGCGTTTGGTGCGCACGTGGGTAAGAGCTTCTGGCAACTGCAACAAAACCAACACCTGGAAACAGCAATAAGATTGAGAGATTCATTTCAAATCTGCCTTACTTCTCCCAAACATGGGTAATGTAAACCCAGAGTCTGATAACTGAATGTGTTCTTCACTAGTCAGAATGAGGACCTTGCATTACTGAGCTTCCTCTGAGTTTATCTATCATTTATCTATTAGTTTTTGCTGTCATATTCAAATTTTCTCTCTCTATAAAACTGTATATACATGTATATATCATATAAGTGTATTTAGCATAAGCTGCCATTGCAGAATTCAGATTGGACTTCAGGTTCTCAACTAATGAAGTTTTACTCTTGATGCCTGGATTTTTGAGACATGAGAAACTAACCCAACTCCCTTAAGGCAAAAGCATTCTGGAAAGGAGAAAATATATTCTTGTAGGTGATTTTGTGCTATATCTTTTTTTTTTGTTCTGCATTATTCCATACTTGTCTGGAGTTAATCTGATTACATTTTATGAGATGTATCTAATTATGCTGCCTTTATAATGTTCAAATCTTGCAGGAGTCACTTTTTAGCAATTTTTATTAGTGCCTTTTAAGTAGAATTTTAAAGTGATGTATTTCCACAAATAAGCAATAATTGCAAATATTTTTGCCAACTGTAACCACATTTTTGTATTATGATTGTTTCTAGATGCTTTTTTCCTGTATTTGGGCTAGCAGTCTATTCTGTACACTGAACTTTGGCTGCCCACCAATACCATCAGTAGAATCAGACATGGATTTACCCAGGAGGCACTCTTTTTTCCTGTCTGTTATCACTAAAATTGATGTGTTGAATAGATAAAATTGCAGTTACACTCGGAGGAGTGTCTGTTCCTGGTCTCTAGCACTGCTCTTTAATGGTCTCTTAGCTTATCAAAATGTCTCTACTCTACAAACAAACAAAGTGCTGCATTGCTTAGGCCCCAGTACATTAGGCACAGTGTGAAGTGTATTGGTGTGAATTGAAAGTACCTGGGGCTGCCAGCAATAGCTGCATTAGAAGTTTCCATAAGACACATGGCCATCAATCTCTTTCTTTGCAAACCTCATAATATTAGACATTCATATGCTGGCAGATTCAGGGGGGTACCAGTTCATCAGCCTTAGACTGCAGCTTAGCAGAAGTCCAGAAATTGGAAACAGTGGTTTGGGGAGCAAAGCAAAGAATGGTATCACTGCATGGAAGAAGCAAACACAACTTTGTTAAGTAAAGCATCATGAATTACACTGGAATTTACCCAGTACACAATGTTCTAGTCACCATATCATGATCATATTAAGGGTCTTTTGGTGTAACACGAGAGTATGTTCCAGTATCTATTAAAAAACTTGTTTCTGATGTAGTTTTAAATTAGTATTGAAAACATTTCTCAAGAAATTTCTTCTTTTACGGTTTTGTGGTGGATTCCCTACAGACAGGGTGCATGGGGAAGAGGCTGTTGCACAGTCCAAACATGGTTCCTTAAATCCACCTGGTCCTTCGATGTGTTCTGTCTCTGTAAAAATGCTGAGGATAAGTTGAAAGCAGCATCGGTAGTGTCGTATGTGGTGATAAACGGTTTCTAAGTGTATACAGTGATTTGGGAAATGTTGCAATAAGCTGAAAGTACCTGGTAAGGTTAGAGAAAATGGGTTAATGAACACATTACAAAAGCAATGGGTTTTAAGTTAAGCTCTCACTTCACATGCAGTGCAGGCAGAGTGAATCATGTATAAAATAACCCACACATTGAAAAGTCGTCCAGAGAGAAGAGCTTTTGTTCCCATGAGCTACACATGGTAATTTGCATGTGGTGTACAATGATATCAGCATATGAATTGCAGGAAGAGCAGGCGTTGGGGGTCAGGATCTGTTTTTAAGATTTATTTGTGCTTAATATTTAGCAAAAAGAAAAGAAGTATAATTAGAAGACCATGAACCAGGGTAAGACTTTTTTCTTCCAAAGAAGAAACAATGAAGGGAAGATGTTTGCTGGAAAAGCACCTCAGTCCAGGCAACTGACAGATGTCTGCAGAAGGAAATCTGTTCAGCGGCCCATGATCGTCCTGTGTTCCACGTAGATGTTCATCTTTTGTTCTACTGATTTCCTTTTGGTAGCTGTTTTCTGCTTTGCATTCAAGAGCCAGAATAAATCTGACTTATGCTTTTCCTTTTTAGTGACAAAGGAGTCCCAGGCCAAGTGTTGGTGGGCATTGGTGGCCCTTAGGAAGTGGCAGAGGCCTTCACCTCCACAGCCCTCCAGACTGCAAAGGGCTTGGGGGAAGTTATTTCCTAGTTCAGGCTGGTGCAAAGTTGTAGCTTGCCAAAGGAAGTCTCTGGGGCAGCTTATAGCCAGAGCACCTTGTCAGGTTAAAAAGAAAATGGTGTTTAACTGTGGGATAGCCCTATGTCTTGAAAATTCTTTCATCATTCCTGTGGCTGAACTGAGCCCAGTTTCCAGGGAACTTTTTCTTCACCAATATCTGACTGTCTATCAGGGGATGTGATTCACAGTGGCTGAAAGGTCAGATGATTCCCCTAAAGGAAAACCATTTAAAGAGTATTCGGACTATAGGTTTGTAATTCAAGTATCTGTGTTATTTAATGTTGTATTTATTGAAGCCTATTCTTCTCAAACCTTTTGTTAAGGTGTCTAGATTCTTGCTAGTTATCCTACTTACAGACAAGTAGCCCTTGATGTTTGTAGCAAACCACAGGGGAAAACAAGAACAGCCTATGAGTGCCTTACGGCTTTTGTAATCCTGATAGATGTCCGAGGTGTCAGAACTGCTTTGAAGTAATTTGGTCTCAAGAAAAATGTTGCATGCATTCAGAGGCATCAAAACCAAGCAGCGTTTCTAAAACATATTTATTTTATATATGGAGTACAGTTTTGGGGTCAAAACGTTCACAGATACTCTTTTGTATTCATCCTGGTTGTACATCTGCAAGTATTTTTCCCAGTATGTTTGGAAATGTTTTAATACTTATAGAACACATTTCAAAGCTGAATGGAATCTGGTAGCATTTATCTTACTTGCTGAATATGCTAAAATCCAGTAATGTTTAACTGCTTTGATAGTGTAAATTCTAGGCTATATCCTCTTAACTGCTGACTTGTTTTCCTAAAGAAAAAGGATAGAATAAAAGAACATGTGCATTAACTGCTGGTTAAATTGTACAAAAGGCTGTGGTAAACCTCTCACTTCTCCTATTTGCTCTGCACAACGTCTCTATACTATATACTTTATAGAATACTGTGATAGAGGATCTCTGCAGTACAGTTAACCCATGTACAATGGTAAGATTTCTGTGAAAAAAGAGATTTTGATACCACCTTTGTTTTCAGTGGAAAAAAACAATGCCTGCAAAACTCGAAAATTAAGAAATACAAAGAAAAAGGAATCTGCTCAATCTGAATATTGATGTGGCTGTGGATGGATCAGCAAATGATGTGGGAGAAGGTGACAGTAAAACAAACCTGGTGAGCACTGGAAGCTACTGCTGTAGTTCACAGCTGAACTGTTGTCATGTTGTCCTGTCTGTAGGCATCCTGGCTGCAGGGAGCTGGAGAATCTCTTAGCACTTCACAATTCAGCAAGGAAAGGGTGAGGTTCCAGCAGTGAAGGACACAAAAGAAATCACTGCAGTTGTTGTACAACATGGGGATTTTAAGTCGACTGTTCTAGGCCAAGTCTTTCCCTGAAGGGAACTCCTGGGAATTGCTGAAGCTGGGTAAGGCTGCTAAGCAATCCTTTTGGGTGAGTAAAGTGCTACACTCGGGGCTTTAAAGTGTGGCTCAGCTGTGAAAATCTCTCTTACAGAGGAGTGAATGTTCAAGGTTTGTGCTACCACATCTGTATACTATATTTTTGAAGAATGAAGCAGGAAGCATTTCCAAGTCTGGTAGGAGAGGCGTAATAATTTTCCAGCTAGATTCCTTTGCACATTCCGGGATTCACAGAAGAAAAATACAGGTGTGTGGGCTCAGAGGAGTCCAGGAGTCCTCTGAGAAGAGGGCTTGGAAATACCTTGTGTTTTTTTGCAGCAAGTAAGCTGAAATGCAGGGGAGAGGCTGAGAGGTGAAAAAGAATCCTGAAATGTAAAGCACATGAAAAATCCGGGATACAATTCAGATTTTCGGAAAATACATTTTGTTTCTTCCCCACCTTTCTCCCAGGTTATGTGCACAAATTTTTCTTTGTAGTTTTTCTTCAGCTTTTAAGTTCACATGTACAATGCTGTGAAGTGAATGCATTTATGTGCTGTGCCATAATATGATAATATTTGCCTGCACAGAGTTTCATAATGCAAACCTCTGTGGAAAAAGGTAACTCAAGAGTGGCAGGAGTAACTTTTCCTTGTTCTGTTTTGAGAGAAAGATAGACATTTGTATTCTCAATTCTATTTACTCCAGTGCTTTCCTGTCAGCTTGAAAAGATCAGAGGAGTTCTGTCCTGCTAGGACTGATTTTGAAAGATTAACATTTAAACACTGTAATCTTCTCTATACCACAATGCTGAATGGATTCAGCAAAGCGCTTAAACACACACTTTAAATTGAAGTTTAAATGAAGTTGCACAGAATCCAGTTTACGTTTGTGTTTGTCTAAAATGTGTTTGAGGACCATTAGCACATCAATCCTTTCAGGAAACCTTTATTAGGCACCAGAGGTAATTGATTATGTCTAGATTTGGTGTAACGTGGACATGCACTGGGATTGTTGTCCATTAGATTTTGGTTTTAATGATCAGAATAGAAAGTTAAAAAAGAAAGGAAATATTTAGAAAACTATTATTATGTCTGCATCAGGTTAATCATGCAAGTAAAAGGCTTTAATGATAGTGAAATGAGTATGCTATGCAAATTTTAGAGTCTGTATTTGTTACATTTTCAGCTGTTGAATATCCAGTGTGGAAACTGGTATTAATTTTACAATATTACCTAAAAAAAGAAAATTTAAAAAAATGAAACAATAGTAGTCAGGAAATTCTGCTAAAGAAATAGACAAAGCAAAATTCTGGTGCATGGATATCAAATTTAATGCCATGAATTGTCTGACACAAGAGGTATATATGAATGTAGGACTGTCATTTAATATTTCCCAAATGAAATTGAAAAGGTAAAAGTTAAAAGTGATTGTTCTAGTAGTGTGTGCACAGGAGAGCTGGTTAAAATTGAAAAAGGTTCTTCGGTATTTTGAACTTCAAAGATGAATGTTTCCTGAAATGTCACACTTCCATTACATATGGCTCATAACCTTTAAATGTGGTTACAGTAAACCAAAAATGTATTTCAGATTCAACACATTAATCCTTGATGAGAGACGTGCAGAGCTGTCATTTTCTCCAAGCATTCATATATGGTCACTGAGGTTTCCGTGGGTCTGTTCCACAGAGACACTCTGCCTTTTAGCAGGCAAACACAGAATTATTTTTTTTGTCCCTAAGGAAACTGAAAAAAATCTGTCCTCAAAAAAAAAGCAGCTCAACACAATCTGCAGTGCTACCATCTTGTTTCTGTTAAACTTTCAAGAGCTAAGGAACCATTTTCACGATGCTGCCATAACACTTTGCCTTTATTTGTTTGGTTTTTGTTTTCCTAAACATCTTTGGTAAACATTGTCAGCGAAGCCGCATATTGTCACCCAAGTGCCATCTGGAACTGTCTGTCTTCCAACCTGACTATTTAAAAGTGAGGAGATTAGGCCAAGAAAGCTGGGTAATACATGGTTCCTGTATTTTCTATGTTGGTTTGAAAATTCCTGCATAATGTGTGCTAGGCTGTATACCCTCAGCTGTATGCAGTATTTTGGAAGAGTGGCTTTTCTGATGAGTTTATTATTTGCCAAATGTTCTCTGTGCATATATAGGTCACTGCATAACATGGCACTGAAGCTGTATTGCTTTGGGGAGATGGAAGCATTTCCAGAAATATTTTTAAAAGAACAAAGACAAATTGTTCGGAGGCGGAAAGTTAACTGCAGTTGGATCCCTCTGCCCCTATGACTCTTATTCCATAAATTGTGATAATAATTTCTGAGGGAGGAAGGAAGTTGAATGCAGAAACATCTGTGCTAAATGTCCAGAGGCTTTGGCACCTAAACAGTGAAATCTCCTAATGTGAATAGGCCCAGGCTGGTGGCTGGTGGAGGGAACAGGGAGAGCAAGCGCAGGAAAACTCTTGGGCTGACATAAAGACATTTTAATGGGTGGAGGAGAAGCCTCAGTGACCCAAAGGGAGTCACCCAGCATGTCCCATCTGCCAGTCCCTGAGCAGCAGCTGCCTTGGCAAGGCCACCCCAACTCCCTCCTGTGCCACGACAGTGCTGGGGCTGTGGGGTGTCCCCGAGTGTCCCCTCCCAGCCCCTGCCCACCCCCAGCCTGCTTCCCGGGGAGAGTGGGGAATGGAGAAAGCCTTGCCAGGGTTCCAGCAGTGCTCGGCATCAGCCAGGACACTGGTGCATTATCCAGCCTGGTTTAGTCACAACTCCAAACCTCAGCATGGTATGGGTTGCCATGAAATATTAACCCAGTCCCAGCCAAAGTCAGTACTAAATTAATCCAGGTGGAACTGTGGAAGAGAGACTCACAAAGGTGGCTGTTACAAGGGAAAATATGTGTATTTCAACAATTTATGCTTAGTTTCAATCTCTTGGATTTTGGGGGTAATATTGTCCTGTTAGGTGAGCTGATGAACCGAGCTCAGATGATGAGTGGTCTATTGAACATGACCTAATTATAATGAGGGGAATGGGAAATATTTTCTGACAGGCTGAGAAAAGCTCTGTGGGAAAGAGCTATCCAAGGTTGTCTTGGCGTGGCAGGAGGGGATGAATGGAATTTAACTCTTGAGAGACTGGTTCAGGCACCATTTGGATGATGGATGCTATACTGGAACCCAGACAGGACAGTTCAGGTGTGTTTGAAGTCACTGAAGGGACTGAATCGCCTTCAGAGCAGCAGAATCATTTTGAGTAGAGTTTGTTTGGAGTGCTCTGCAATGAGTCAGTTTATGTCTCTCAGAGGCAGACAGATAAATTAGCGCCCACAGTAGTTTTCTCAACTTGGTTTGAGTTTGTAGCAGTTGAAATTCTCCCCATAGAAATGAACAATTACCCATTACCTCAGCAACCCCACAGAACTTTGCTCGGTTTTTGAACACAAGGTTCCATGGGCTGCACAGTTTAGTATTTACTTCAAATACCCTGAAATATGCCAGTAGTCAGTGGTGGAGGATGTGATCTTCCACTCTGAGTCCCACAGATGACGCACATTTCCTACTAGTTGCATGATAACAAAAATGATGGCAAATGGCCCCGAAGCCCTGGAAGCTGGGCCAGCAGAGGAGTGAAGAGCAGTGGCTGTTTTGGGGTTCTTTTGCTGCCAGGTCTGAGGGCTGGCTCAGGGTGTAACACGGCTGAGGAGCTGCAGGAATGGGGCACATGGGACTGTCGGTAAAAGGGTTGCTTGATTTTTCTGGCCTCTATTGTTTATCAGCTAAAGCTGAAAAACCTATAATCGCCCAAAGGAATTACAGTCTTAGTCTTAAGCTCTCAAGATCTCTCGGTTTAGAAGCTTTTCAACTGATTTCAAGAGTGTGGCTGGGAGAAATAATATAATACATAAGAGACTATAATTTTGGAGTCATTTTGGGGAGAGAATACAGAGAAATTGTTTGCAAATGCCCCCCCTCTTTATCTTGTTAAGAATACAGTGTTCATAATACCTTGGCTTTTAACCTGTAGAATTGCTATTACTGTAAACATCACTAACATGGCAAACACATTTTTTCTTTTTGTTCTGATTTTATAATAATGGTATAGCTATAACAAAACCAATTGCACAGAATAATTGCAGATCCTGAAAAGAATTTTGATAATTGTTAATATTTTGAAAAGCAAAAACTGGAATTTCTGGATGGCTGCACTGTAAATTTACACAAAAGGGTGTTCAGTTTATCAATTATGGACATTTTAAAGCTCCTATAGACCTGTATGTGAATGCATTTCTGGAAGCTACTGTATCACCATTATGATTATTATAATGTTATTGTGATGGCTTGATTTCTGTGTCCCAAAACTTTGGTTTCAATTGCTGCCCATGTAAGATCATATTAAATTAAATGGCAATTTAAAAATTGATTCTTATAATTTTAAATATGGATTCAGAAAAAGTAAGGCTGGAAGAAGTGCTAAATACAGAATTTCAAAAGCATTCTTATTGTGGAGCACAACATTTTATCTTTCTCTATTTTTTTTTATATTCAAGGACTGGAAAATGTATTTTCCTTAGCTAAGAGAACCAAGTTGTTTCTTGAGGTCTTAACTGAATTAAACGTGTTTACTCTGGACTTTGTTGTACCCTAAGCCCCCAGAAGTTGGTTTCCCTTGTTTTCCATCCCACCACGGGGCAAGAACAGCAATGCTGGGGTTTGGAGAGGAGTGCTGACTCTCTCAAAGGGCTGCTGATGAGCAAATATCTTTAGTTTTTGAATTCTGCTAATCTTCCCTTTTGGGATTTACTAATTTGTGTCTCTTCCCTACAAAACCAAGTTGACAAGGAACCTTGAGAAGTACAAGTAAGTTTGAAGCCACAGCTCCTTTACAAAATAAAAATTACTGTTCTCCCATACAGTGTGGATGGGATGGCTCAGTACTATATTTGCTTGACAGTTTGCATTTTGCCTGAGCTTTAGGTGTCTTGTGGCATCTAGGGAACCAAATGTGATGCTCTGTTATTTTAATGAACTGACTTAAAATGTATCCTTTTAGCCTCATAAGGAGATTAAAGCTCAGTGTGTTTTATAAACTGGGCATTGTTTCTATTCAAACAGTATGGAAGCTCAAATATTTTAGTTAACATTCAGAGCAATATTTTTGTCTTTTCTTGTGGTACTTTGATTTTTTTCTTACCACCTTCCTGTAAATATTTTTTTTCTCTGAACAGGCAAGTAGTTTTGGTTAATATGCTAGAATAGATTTGCCTCCCCTAGTGTCTAAAATGAGTTCTTCATGACCCTGTATTAGAAGTGTTACAGCCTCTTCTCTGCAAAAAGCACACTCTGTAAGAAGTCAATAACAGCAGGAAATTAAGCTAAGAGGCAGGTGCCAAATAACCCAACTGTACTTTTCACAGTAATGAGTAATCTGTGCTTCTTCTCCTAATGCCTTGACTAAAAAGGCTTGTTTAGTGTGTGTGCTTTGCACTGTAATATAGTGCTTCATTTCCCTCATAATTTCTGGAGCTGGGAGCTAAAGTAATGGTTTTCTGGGCCTCAGCACACTGCTTGATCTTGCAAAGTCTATTTCATGGTCTGCTAGATCCTAATGGAGATTGTTGGTAATGAGATAACATTTATTTATATAAAAGTAAATTTACTGCCAACTGCCTAAAACTTACAAGCAATTGAATTAATGGGTTGTTTTAAGTTTATCAGTATGTAAGAAAATATAAAGAGGTCACGGTTTCAACTCCCTAAAATCCTCAAAATACTATATAGGTCATGGTACCAAGACATAGTGTCTTTGCAAACTTTTAAATTAGGCTGTATATTAATGGTTCTGTTGGAGATTCATTTATGTCTGGAGCTTCTGCTTCCTGAGCCATTAAATAATTTGGCAACAAATGTTACACCTCATTCGGCAGAACCAGATATTATGTGCATCTGTTAATGTAATCAATCTTAGACCTTAAACACGTGCAAAAGATGGAGAACCTGTATAGATGCTCTTGAGAGGCTGTGAGGGTGACCTTGGTATCAGATGTGCTAATGGCATTTCTAGCAGAGGCTCTGCAGGAGGCTTTTGCCTGGAGCCACACTGTTCAGTTATCCCTGCATTCAGGGGAAGTAGGGAAAAATTACCATTCTAAATTCCCAGGTGGGATCTACAGTGCATCAGTGGAGGCCAGACTGGTAAGTCCAGCATGGCAATATAGATGCTGTGCAAAGCAAAGAGAATCAAAAGATCATTTCCCCCCAAGAGCTCACGTGCAGTGCACACCATCTAGGCTTTAACTTATGGGATGTGTCCTGCTAGTATGCGCTGGAGCTTTATTTTCAAATGGTGGTGATGTGAATGCCCCGTTTCTGGTGTTTAGAGGAGGGTTTGTTTAGACGTTGCTCATTTTTGGATGGTGAGTGTTTTCCAGTCAGAGAGATTTCTGATTTGGGAATCATCAAAATCGCATTCCTTTTGCAGTCATGAAACAGGTTATAAACAATGAAACATCCAAAAATCTATCAACTCATGTATGCATTTACGGTAGGGGGGAAAGAATATTGAGAAAGATCTCTGTTGCTCACAAGGTTGGTGATTGGATTATATATTGATTTGAAGTTCAATTCTGTGTCTGTAGGACACAGTAATAATGTAATGAGTTCAGGGGTTTCATGAGTTCAAGTTTGAAGTAGTGAAGCTATGGCTTCATTTTGTAGGTCATGTCAAATCTGTGCCAATAATTCTTTAGGGGATGGCACATTATGTGTGCGCCTACTACTTTTAAAGGGTAGAGACTCTTAAAAATGTCTATTAGCTCTGTTTTAATAAAACTTTCATATCCAAAATGTTGGAGACACTGATGATTAAGATTTCAAGTGTAGTGGCCTCAGGCATTGTACCTAACTTTCAGAAACCTTTCCAAGTTATTTAAAATAATAACTTCTTCATTTTTTACTTTCTTTTTTAAAAAATCAGGATTTCAGGGTTTTCTGAGGCTAAGAAGTTGGCAGACTTCACTGCACAAGAAGGTTTATTGAGCAATTTCAGTTTTACAATCAAAGTTTATTAGATGGTTTAAGATATGTGCATTATGTTTTCATTTGAACTTATACAATGCACAAGCAACGTGGAAAATATTTTTTAAGAGGTTGCAAGAGAAAGTTTTTAACAGTAAGATGGTGGAGCAAAAAATGGCAAGCTTTGCCAATGTTATGGGAGGTGAGATTTTAGGTTTTGCAGTTTTTAGGTTTTGCTTTGTCTTGTTCTTTCTAAGTGGTGCTAGGTTGAAGCTATACAGTACTATTTTGTTTTTCCTGGAGAGAGCATTTGTTTGGGTTGGGATTTTTTTGTCCCTGCTTGGTTAGTTAAGAGAGAGAGAAATTGTGCTTTCATTGATACTGATATGAATCTAGAAAAACTAATCATTGATATGCTGTTAGACTAGAACTAGAAGAGACAGAAAAACAGAACCTAGCTACAGTATTCATTGATGAGCAGAATGGAGATGAGACTTCAGAGAGAAGATTTTAATTCATGTCCAAATACTTCTACATTACTGATATTAAATTCAGATTTATGTTTTAGGAAAAGATTTAAAATACTGGTTCAGGAAATAAATGTAAGGAAAAGAATCCCCTTTGATCTGCATGTATGCTACTGGGAGAAGTACCTTTTGCTCCTTGCCTGCCTGTGTAGCTGTGAAAAGCCAACCAAACACTGAAGAAAGTTTCCAGAAAGCAGCTGAGCCTGCAGGTTCAACTCTTCCCTGTGGCACCCTCAGCTCTGCAGTCCTGCCATCGTCCTCACTCAGGCACTGGCAAACCCGCACTTGTTTGGGCAGCCACTCCGAGCAGCTGAACTGAAAACGCATGAGGAAATAAAAGCTTTCCAGCTCCAGCACTTTTAAATCTGCTCCATGAACCAGTTCACTTGGCATTATATTACATGCTAGTTTTTTCTCCATTGCTGGGGAAAGAGCTGGGAGGTCTTGGGTGGGGCTGGAGTAGGACACAGGACACTCCTGGAGCTGGCCTGAGTGAGCACTGATGGTCAGCTGGGAGTTACTGTCAAGTCTCTTCTGCCCGGTTGGCTTAACGTTGTCTCTGATGGAGGATGTGTTTATGGTTCCTAAAGCAAGCAGCAGCGTGTGCCTCTGTGCCCAGCGTGGCAGGCTGCTGAACTGGGATGCCAGGGTGGCTCTGGACACAACACGTGGTTGGCACTCTTCCCTTTCCCCAGAACGGCTTCTTCCACTGAGGGCAGGCTTTTACCCCACATCAGGGAAAGCACAATTAAAACTGCACATCAGCTGAGTAGTTCACCTTTTTTGAATGTCTTTCTCTACCAGAGCCGGGTTACTTTGTGTTATTTTGTGTTATTTTGTGTTTTTCTACTGAATTTATAAAAGGACCAGAACTATCTGTTCTCTGGGCACGTCAATCAATCAAATCAAAGCACAGAAAACTGGTGAAAAACCACTATAATCAGTGTAGAAAGAAAACAAGTAGCAATCACCAATAGCTGATTCAGTAACTGTGCAGCGCTAATGATTAACAGTAATGACCTGTCCCTGTGGCACAGCTGCCCTTCAGCACTTTTAAAACACAATACCCAAATCCCTCACAGCACATCCCTGGGTCAGGCAACAGGCTATTTCAAGTCAATAAGGCAGAGGCATAGTGAGGGTGCTGAAGTAGCTGCTTATTTTTTACACAGCAGGGCTGGGCCTCAGGGCATTAGTTGCTGTCAGCTGCCTCAGTGCTTTTGGGTGGCCAGAGGCAGCCTCTCAGCAAGGCAGGGGATCTGACAGGGTTTAGGTCAAAAATTGTACCTTGGAAAACTGCAGGTCACTCCTGAGTGCTATGAAACACCCGCTGAATGTGTTCATGGCCACTCACTTGGACTCTGCAGAAATTCCCTGAGTTGCTGTCTTATTTCATGCTGATGATGAATCTATGCCCTATCTTGGGGCTTGTAGAAGCTAACCAGACACTGCAGAAGGTAATGTGGATAGCAGTTGAATCATATGAAGAGGAGATGTCATTTTGTTTACCAAGAACATGCATGGCATTCTAAGCATATGGGGTCACCAACAGAGGAACTGCCATGTGTCTGTCCTGCCCGAGAGGTACAGAGGGGCCACTGGCACCACAAAATCATTTAGACTGTAGCTGAAACCCATTCTAGCATTATAACAGCCAAGGCTCTCATCCGTGCTTGTGGCTTTTGGAACAACAAATGACATTTGAGATTTTGAGTTTGTTTTCCAGCAGAGCCATGATCACCATGACAGCCAGACCTAAACAGCAGCACAAACCTGTCATAGCAGTAGAGACTGGCCAGGCACAATTTTGGATGCCTGAAAGGGAGTGCTTCCCAAGGGTTACTCGCAAGACATTCCTCACTCCAATACCAGCCAAGTGTCAGTGTGGATCTAGGGTATACACTGACATTAAATTATTGGATTTCCAGCTTCAGCTGGATAAATATAACTATTTACTTTCTGTGGAAAGTTGCTATCATTAAATGGTAGCTGTATTCAACACTGCTTTACAGAAGTACTGCTTCATAGTAACAGGCAACCAACTTCTGTAGGATCCATAAAACTATTCTTAATTTTCCTTGATGAAAGGCATTATAAAATGTAAATGATTAATCATTTCTCATAATTTATCTGGATTTTTTTATTTTAAGAAAGTGGCTTAAATACTTAGAGTGTAAAATCAGTAGGTCAGATCATACTGAAATGCTAGACTAACAGCTCTAGCAACTAAGAAGGTGTTGTGTGGTTTAAAATGTTAATATATATTTTGTATCTGAAAAAAGGGCTTTTCAAAGTAACAAAAGTTCTTATTTTAATTGAAATAGGAAAAAAAGAACTTTATGTGAAAAGAGCATGTTCTAGGAACTACAGTACTTTGACCATTATATCTTTTACTAAAATATTACATAATGGAAGTTTCTTTAATAAAAATGACACAATTTTTAAAATAATCAATTTAGGTTGATTTTGAGCTCAGAAAAACACACCAGTTCTGAAAAACAGATGAAATGACAAAGCTGTACTGGAGTAGAACCATTAATAAAATATTAATAAAAATATTAATAAAAATTATTTTAATCTACTGAGCATTGCCAAGAACTGAGAGCTTGAGAGAAAGTTGTCACAAAGATGTGATGTAGCACAAGTGGTAGCTGGAATTGCAACTCCTAAATAAAAATCTGTGCAAACCAGAACTGAAGTGGCAATTCTACAATGGTATCTATGTGTGTGAAACCCAAATTGAAGGTTATGGATGAGCTTCAAAACAACAGATCTGGGACTGGTGTAATTATTGTGCTGAGCTGTCATTGTAAACTCTTCATTCAGCTGAGCCTTCCAGGGTACCACACATAATGAAGTTTAGAGCTCTTACTTAGTTTACAGCTGCTCGTAGAAGTCGATTCCTCTTGGCAATGCTGCCAAGTCTTGTTGAATCTTAAAAGGGAACAGCAGGCTTTAGGAAGGTGAGGTGTTAGCTGTGGGGAACTTCAGGGGATCCCGATGGGTTTAGAGGTGTTTGTGACGTGTAGAAGGAAGGTAGAATGATGGTGTCTCGTGATGCCTGGGGGTGTGAGCAGGTGAGGCACACACAGCCCTCAGCTGTGCAGGGAAATCTGAATGCTTGTGCATGTGAGGGCAACACCTGACCAAGATGCAGCAGTGCAATGTCCCTCTGTTGCTGCTTGGATCCAGTGCTGTGCTGCAATTCCCCATGGTACCTAGCACAGACTTTGGAGCATTGGATACATTGGGGATATTTGGGCCTTTTATAGTCCTCATGCTATTAACTTTGACAGACACTGGGTTAAACTTCACTCTGTTCCATTCCAGTGTCTCCATTATCACCTTACACATTCGCTTTATGATAATTCCTAAATTTGTCAACAGATTTTAAGGCCTTCTCACTCAGGAGACTGTACTTCTGTCCAGATACTCAGCTTGCAGAGTTGGGCTGTGTTTTAATGATGTAATAAATCCCAATTTAGCACTACTTCTTAGTACTGAAAAATTGCTATGGGCACATGGTAAAAATGCTGACTCTGTGTAAAACCTGTGCATGTTCTGATAAATTTTTAAATTATTGACAAGTTAACGTTGTACCAGTCCATTTATGCTGAAAAGGTGTTATTTGTCTTATGTAGCCACAGTAATGTTCCATAAAAGTGTAAGGCAGCCTGAATTTCAGAATTGCTGCTTTGGCTAACTTGGAAAATGCATCTGTATGGATCCAAGTTCAGGTCCACAGGCTTTGGCATAGTGACTGGCAGAGAACACTTCTAGCACCATGTATGGCAAGGACTGTAAACAATGCTCTGAACAATGGATACATTGGAAGCTGAAATGACTGTCTCATAACTTTATGACAATAATTATTGACATATTTTTGTGTAAAAATTATTGTAATGAAATTGTGATGTAATTTTAGAAGCCCCTGTTGCTTGTCCCTCCAGTAATATGGGAAATTACAGAATTAATTTTTAAGTTTTTTAAAGCAGAAACACCAAAATAGTGTTTGTATTGAGAGGGGGAAAAAAGAGATGTTTAGGAATGGTTGGAAAAGCAAAGATCGCTGGTGAACTTTGGTTTAAAAATCACTTGCTCTTTCTGAGCACAAGGAGGAGTGGAATTGGAACTAGTGTTTACTCTCATTTTACCTTTGGAAATGGTATTGCTGCAGCTGGCTGTAAATTGGCTCGCTTTGTGTGTCCACGTGTTTTTAAATGATAGTTAGGAGAACACTTTGGACTGTTCATTCTTAGGCCACTGTAAAATACTGATGCTTGTGGCAGACAGTAATTTCTAGACATGTGTTTTCCTCAGTACTAATGGGCTTATATAAACCTTACACCTTGAATGACTGGTTTGGCTCCAGTTGCCCTTGTCCCATTTTCTTCCCTGGTATAATTTAGCTGTGTAGCCTAGCTGCAGTACCAGGGCTTCTGGTTTTTTTTCTATTTGAAGTAGAAGGGCGTGTGTCCTCCAAAAATGTGACTAAGTGCGACTCCCTTGCAGAAAAGAGAAGAAGCCCGGCTACATCCATTTTGTTTGGAGGGAGGTCTGGGAAAACAAAGTGAGTCTTTCTAAAGTAAGATCTTGGAAAACAAGACACAGCAAGCTGTTAGACTTCATGTTTGTCTACAGTGATGTAAGAGAACTCTGCAGGGCAGGGGAAGTTCAGATATCGCTGCCTTTGGCTCCTCCTAATTGCTAAATTCCCTATGTTCATCAGAATTGGCTGGTGATGAGAGGCTGCCAGTTTTCATAGAAATAACCAGAAACCTGAAGTGAAGGGTGAGAAGTCTGTAACATGGAGTTGTTGTAATGACTAATGAAATCAGAATGAAGGCTGAATGACCTTGACTCCTGTGTGATAAACACTAGTGGGCCGAAATCTCAGCACTACTGTACCCTAGGAAAATGCAGTTATATTTAGGAGAGAGGGAAAAAAAAAGCCTGAAAACGTTCCTGTCAAGTCACATTTCTGTTGCTGATGTTTACTCTTTCACTGTTGTCTCTTCAGCTTTTCCTTTTTTATGCCTTTCCTTCTAAGCCTTGACGAGATAGGCAATATTGTTACATTGACACATTAGGATAGAATAAGAAATGTAGGGAAGTATTTTGTGACAGTGGTTGTCAGCACAACTTTTCTGGTGTTCTTCTAGGCTTTTAGTTAAAATATTAGGTACTGGAAGCTCCTTTCTATCTCTTACCTCATAATTTAATGTACCAGTTTTCCCTCTGGGCCACTGCACCAGTTTTCTGTAGCTGTTTCTTTTCTCATTTCCTGACTTCTCCTTCACACCTGGACACTTTCATGAAAGAAAAATCGGCAGTGCTGCTCTGCCCGTAAGGGGTTGTCCCGGCTAGTCCTGCACATGTCTGCCTTTGATGCATGTGCTGATGCAACAAGGGATGTGGAGGGGATACACGTGGGATGCATAGGGGATAATCTGTGGGGCTGCAGGATGAATAAGTGGATTTGATACACGTTACTTCATGCCACTGCCTGCTCATGTGCTTAGCTTAATTTTAGGAAAAAACAGCTATTCATAGAGGCATTCAAGCACGTATTTCAATACTTTACTGAGTCAAAGTTTCAGTGATCTGGTTTTTTTTTTAAATTATACCAAATTATATAAATTGCTCACACATGGCTCTGGAACATAAGTCACCTTTTTGAGATGTTAGCCTTGTAAAATAAACAAGACAAAATCCCAGAGGGAAGAAAACCCACAATCCTTTTCTACATTTTAAACACAGGATTCTACTGCAGCCAAATCTTCCTCTTCCAATAAAAACCCTTGTGGTGAGTTCAAGTGTATGTATATTTCATTTTATTTCATTTTTCTCTAACATCATCTTGGTGATTTGGAGAACTTGAAATTCATACTCCTCATTGGAAAACTTTGAAAGCTTGTGGTGGAATGGCACAGGGCTTCAGGCCAGGAGACCCGAACACATCTCTTTCACCTCTTGTAGGCCAAGAAAATGTACTTTCACATCAGGCTTTTTATCCGGGATGGAAGTGGATTTGAAGTCGAAATGACACTCTTGGAGGTTTGTTTCCCTGCAGCAGGCTCTGGAGGCTCTGTGTGTGGGGGTTGAACCGCAGGTTGCACTGCACCATGAGCACAACCCTCGGTGTCTCACTGCAGAGGTTTGGGATTGAGCACACACTGACACTGAACACTGTTTATTCACTTTGCAGTGTTGCCAATCAAGGTTCATCCCATCCCAATACTTGCCTTTTATGCTAAAAAATTACTGCTCGACAGTTCTACTTCTCTAACTCTTCCTTTTCTCCGGTAACCAAAATGAATACTTTAAAATTCTTATCAACATAATGAATCTCATTCTCATATAAACCAGGCTTTTATTAGAAAACTGTAGTCATATGTCTTTTCTTACTCAAGGCCGATGGTTCTGCAAGTACAGACAAGATGAATGTGCTTCATTCTCCCTGGGATTCTGTGTGTTCCGTATTTCCCACAGCTCCTTTGCTTTTAGGATGGACATTGGTTTAATTAGAGCAGTCCTGCCAGTCATACTTAGTTATTTTTTGAGACATAACCTTGGCTAATAATTAATTATGCTCTGAATTTGTTACTGAATTCATGTTCAGTACATATTAATATATATTCTTATCTTGTATCACATAGTGTACTTATACCCTAGTCAAACAGACATGATCGTCTCTAGCAGTCTGATATTCATGGCAGAAATCTTTGAAGATTTAAGGTTAGAATCCCTATCAGCTCCTGGACTAATGGCAAATTATCTGAGAGAACTGCTCAGCAGCTTATAGTATTGGTGCTTTCTGTGCTCTTTATCCTCAAATCCCTACATATTGCATAAGATAAATATTCTTATCATTGAAAGAGCAAACTGAAGAACAGCAGCAATTTGCAATTTGCCATTTGCAAAAAGGTAGCACCTTTCTGGCTGTCTGAAGCCAGGCAGTCACACTTAGTCCTTGTTCCCACTTTATTTGGGGAAGGAATTCCCTGTGTTAACTGGTGCATTGCTGCAAAAGAAGCAGCACTAAAACGGTCCTTGTTTTCTGCCCACCATTTAGTCAGGGAATTACCAGTCTGACAGGAGCTGTTTTCCTTCTAAGTGCAAGCAGACTGCAGCCTTCACAGAAGAGTTAAGGCCTTTTTATTCTTCTGTGGGAGTTTATCTCAGTTTCCAACCTATGAATAAAAACATTAGTTGGGAAAATGAAAGATTTTCTTATTGATAAGCCATGAAATTAAGCTCTTCTTTGATCTTTGCTGGAAACCATCATATACACAGATTTCTCTGCTCAGAGAAAATATTGGATTAATTGCATTAAATATCTAGAAAATAAAACAAAAGCCGTGACCATTTTTTCTGGGAAATAATGGTGTCACATTATGCTTTATCAGTATAATTTAGTTATGCATTATGTAGAAAATAAATCCTTTTAAAGGCTCTTGTGAGGAATAATTAAATAGATGAAAAGTGGCATTATTGAAAGTAATCAACAGAGATTTTTGTCAGTTGTGGCCAGATCCAAACTCTGTTGAGGTCGGAGAAAGTCCTTGCAGTGATTTAAGCTGGCTTTCTCATCACCCCATAGAATCACGGGTTGCTGCATGGAGGCTGCTGCATTGTCTTTCTCTACCATGTCATATGGTAGGTAAATATTGGTAAATTAGAGCAAGAATCAAAGAAGTTTATAAGCCAAGTCTCACTATCAGTAATGACTTAAAGCCAGATTTTGAATGTATTTAGATGCCTAAAGACCAGCTAAAGAACCTACTGGGCTTTTCCAAATCATGTGAATGCTTTCCTGCATGACCTAGTGGGTTGCAGGTCCTTGCACTGAATGCTGGCTGTACATTCAAAACTGGGCTCTTACATAAATTCCCATTTGATTTTAAAAAGGATATTTAGTCCTTAAAATCATTGAGGTGCCATTGCAAATGCTGCCCAGGAAAACAACTACTCATACTAGAATATATTTTAGATTATCAGTAACTGCAATATGCAAATTTCAGTCAGACCAGGACCCTGTCTCAGTTATGAGTGGTCAGCAATGATTCTGGAATATATGACTATAAAGTAATACAACTTATAAATCATCCCAAGCAGAAACTGTTTCTTCTATTTTGTTGAATATAATTATTATGCTGAATGAATTATGCTTTAAGGAAAAGATTAAATATTTTAAAACGTCTTGGAAAAAGACTGCAAAAAATATTAACAAGAAAGATGCTCAAGCCATGAGAAAATAGAAAACTTGATAGTTGAAGCAGAATAAATTATTTTTCTTCACAATGGTTTTGACTCATGATACTGATGGTAATGGAAACATATCTACAAAATGCAACTTAGAGGTTGTGTAAATTCAAATTTTAACTTGTCTTGGAAAATGTCCGGGGAAAAGTCTAAATCACAAAAGTTTAAATCAAGAAGCAAGCAAAAAAGATGATATTTCTGGGGTGGCATTTGGAGGTTTTCAGAAGCAATTCATTAGCCAGGAGCTGAAAACTTGGAATCTGTGAAGCCAGCATGTGTAATACAATGCTACCATTTGTGGGAACTCAGTTATGTGTTATCAGATATTCCCAAAAGGCTCTGGGCTATAAAGTTTAAAGTTAAATAAAGAGTCAATGCAAAAGCAATTTTATGTTTAAAACTGTGGAATAAGGAACAAAAGCTGTCAAATGGCCGAAAAATTTGCATGTTCCTTTTCATGTTCATTTTCAGGGATATTCTGAGACTTTTGGATACTGTCTCAAACCCATAATTGATGAGATGCAGTCTAATTGTCTTTACCTTTCATCGTGGACCTATGCAAGTAGAAGATCTTTGCTTCCAGGCAGTGTGTGTAATTTACTAGTCAAATTAATGACTCAGGGAACATTAAAGACTCTGTAGAATTAAAATGTTCTGTATATCAAGAACGCTATTATTAGTAAGCAAGGTACGGATTTAAGCTTTCTGAAATTACTTTATTCTCAAGAGAAACTGTTTTACAATGGAAACCTCCTTTTCCAGTATCTGGATATAGCTGTGTGTATTTAGTAAATGTAGCATAATTGATACAACGTAGCTTACAAAGATGATGCACTAATACAATGCCAGGCATATGGTGAAGGTAGGAAGTCCCACACTCATTTTATTGTTCTCACTGGAAGTACAGTCATTCACTGAAAAAGCTGATCAATGAAGCAGAGGCTCTCTTGATCATAAATCTCATATTTATAATCTTAAAAGAAGCAAGAACTAGGAACAGCACTGCAACCCCCAGCTACCCATAAGTGGCAGCTTGTCTGCTTGAAAGGCTACTTAAAAGGTCGAATTCTGTACAGAGTCCTACAGGTACCTGTTAGCATTCATCAGCAATAACTGTGTCTAAAAACAGCAGAATGACTGGGAAAGTGAGTACAAATCACCTCTGCTAAAAACTTGTCTTTGGAGCACAGAGGTAAGGAACGGAACTAATTTACGCCGATTTCTCTTTTATGTTTTTTCTTTCCTTTGAGGAAGGGAAAATGAAAGAAGACCACATTCAGTAAATGTGGAACTAAATAAGCAGTGACTGTTTAGCTGTAAAACTCAATCAACTCTAGTCTCACAGTGATTGTGTGTCCAAGATATTTTACTGTTGGCAGTATAAACCATTATCTGGTCAAGTTCATTAAAAATAGGTTTAAAGCCTCACATATGAATCTGCATGATTCTCCCATGCAGAATCTTAAATTAATCTTAATGGTTCTTGCTGAATTCTTGATTGTTTATTTCTTAGCAGCTGAATAGCCATGGCTGGAAGGTCTGTGATGAAGAGTAAAATTACTTGGATTAAGAACAGAATAAAAAATTACAAGGTATGGGGAAATGTAAACATCCAAGTCTTTATTAACATCAAAGGAAAGAGTGCAAAGTGCCCAGAGATAACTGCGGAGGTTGCCTGAGCCACATATAGGTACCAGTAACCTCTGCCAGCTTTTCTGCTTGAGGGATGGCAAAGTGGTGGAAAGTTACCCATAGTTTGAGAGCATTTTGCCTGTAAAAATGGAAAGGTTTTACTCACACAGAATATAAGCACCAAATCTGTAAATTAATCTGACACGTACCTGATTTTCATCCATAATCAAGCAGTAGAAATGCTTGTGTCTTTTGCTTTTCTGTATCCATTATCCATAAGGACACTGAGGAGGGCCAATCTGACTATGGAGATGGACTTGTAATTAAAGCATGGTGATCTCCACTGTCACTTATTCAACCTAGGCTGGAGGATACAGCTCCTCTAATGCACCACTTTCCTATCTAGGGCACAAGAACAAACACAATATTTATCTTTAGCACTGGCTGGCAGCATTGTAGCTTGTGTCTGCACTGCAGTTATCTTTAGACTGTTGCAGAAATGACCTACCTAATATCCCAGACATCCTTTCCTTAAGGGTAGGGTAGAACTGGTTGTCTCTGAAATAAAATAATCACACGTATTATCTCATTCATCAGGCAGCTGAAGGGAGTAAATTTGTACCTTCCAAAATGTTCTCCTCTATGTAAATTGAATGATGTTGACTGAACCACTAAAAGCTATAACGTGATGCAATTATTGCTTAGCTGCTTGAAGTAACATCACAAAATGCTTTAGAACAGCAAGTGAAGTATTTAGTTAAGATTTTAGAAGAAATGCTTACTTCAAATATAATGTACTTAGAGACTTGGCTAAACTTTGCTTTCTCATTGTAAAAAATGCTCTAAAATCTTTAATAACTTCAAAGGTTGAGAGCTTCAGTTTTGCAGTAGCAAAGTGCTGACTGAGCCTTTCCTCAGAATGAGTTCAAAAGCAAGAGCACAACTTGCTTTGATCAGGGACATCTCCTTAATTATATTATGGTTCTAGTGAAGTCTGCATTGCCTTGATAACTGCAACTGGCAAGTTTTACCCTTCTGTTCCTCCATCATACTATACAAAATAATCACTTTCCACATATAACTCACGAGTTAATAAGTGATCTCCTACATTGCATGGCCTGGCCTCTGATTTCTGATTAGAAGATCAAGGTTTTCAGTATACTGTTGGAAAGCCTTCCATTCCCACACATTCTGGCAGAAAACAGGAAAGGAAAACAGCCTTTCCTAGGTGGTGTGCGGCTGGGTCAGCCACTTCAAATTTCTGAAACCTGCAAACTAGAGAACGTCTTGTTGTTTCATTTAATGACCAAAAACTGTGCTCAAGTCTGGTGGGTCATGGCCATATTCACCAACAAAGAGTTACATTGGCATGAGAAGAAAGAAACTGAACCCTGCTGAGAAAAAGAGAACAGAGGAGTGCTATTATACAATTTAATGCCCTTGCATGGACTAAATACCTGCCAAGGGGCTGCTTGTTTCTATAGTCCTTAAGAAACCCACAAAATACTCCACCTTTTATGACTGTGAATTAGGTAAAAGGAGATGCTGATGAACTATTGATCTCTTCCTTACAACATATCTTCTCCAGGTGAGACTGAACACAGTGGAAGGCTTTAGACAAACCAGACTGGGCCCAAATCCTGCCAGCTGTGCCAGAGGAGAAAGGCTGCAAACATCACAGAGCTGCATATAAAAAATGGAGGTCTAAAAATTTGCATGCATTACCACATGTCTGTCTGGGATGTCTTCTGTCCTGGGACAACTACCCCAGCTGTCCAGAGGGTTCCTTGTCACCACCTTCCCTGTCCTATCCTGGTACTGTTTTTGTGCTGTCTCTACACCATTCCCCACTTGTTTTCATTCCTTCCTTTCTAAATGGTATTATTTTTATTTTCTTCAGTCTTTCTTACTAAACTGTTTTTTTCTCTCTGTCACTGTCAAGTCTTTCTAACTTGTCTTTCCCAAATTGTCTGAGCTCTTTTTTTCTGAGTTACACAGCTCAATCTTGTCTTCAGTGTCAAAGCTACAAAATCATAGGAGGAGTTTGTCTTTTCTTGTTTCTCAAGCATGGTGTTAAATTAACCATGGCAATTGCGCAATTTCAGAAAAAGACCTTTCTTTAATTCAGGCCAGAAACCGCATATTGAAACCCTTTTATTGCTAGGCTGTACCAAAAGTCTCAACTGTTCACGTGGGAACTGGAATTTGGAATGCCTGTATTTTGAACAAATTTGGGAGGATTTTCACACTATGACACTCCAGTGATATTTTCCCTCTGCCAAATTTCAATTTCTTACTCTCAAGCTTGAAGGTATTAACATTTTTAAATGAAATGTTATTTTCTTTTTTTTTTCTTTTTCTGAATGGTAGATCTTTATTCACTTGCATCTTTCTTGAAATTGGCTCATTTGTTTAAGCTGATGCTTTCCAAAATCTTTCGGCTTGAGGCAAGCACTCAGCAGCACAGGAAATTCCTTGGAATGGTCAACACTGGCAAAGCTATAAACAACTAAAAATAGGCCTTATCATGGAAGGCTTTGAATGTGCTGACTGTAAGAGGTACTGTCAGCTCCACATGTAGGAGACGGAACAGAGAGCCTGGCTTTCTCTAGAGGCACTTTGGCAAAGACCTGCTCATCTCCTGAGGCAGTTCGCATACACTGTTTCTGGGCATGTTTCCAAACAGAAAGTGGAGTAAATGCTACTCCACAAGCCAGGACAGGATTGAAAACTCGCTGTGTAGCCCCTGTACTTTCAGAGCAATAAGCAAAAATGTTAGGGTGAGACTGTGGTTTGTATCCTTCTTGCAGATCCCAGAGATTACTGTCTCCAGCTGCTCATCACCACCCCCTTTGGAGTTCATAGTCTCTGTTGATTTGCCAATGGCAGGTACAAGTGTTTGGTTAGATCAGAGGGTTCAGTCATATATAAAATATAAAGGCAAAAAAATCCATCAAAATCTGGAGAAAGTTTGTTTGTTTTTTCTGGAAGGACGATGGCATAGTTACCACACTGTGGTGCAAAGGCCAGTTTACTACTAATTTGCTTTAAAGAATTTATTCTTATGGAAACGTTAATGTTACTCAGTTCATCTTCAAGTGCCAATAGATCAAGCATTGTGGTGTTCTTAACCTCAGCTCTGCAGCACAAGATCAATATGAGCCAATGGTTTTCTGATTAGCCCTATATTGATTGACCTTAATCTAAGTGTCATGTTTCTCCCTAGTAGCTGTAATCCCTCAGGAATGCCTTCGTTGATGATAGATGACATAATAATCTTCATTACCTTCTTTTCATTGTTCTTTTTGTGCAGTTTCCCTATGCAGAACCTGCCTTATCCTTATTGCTTCACTTTGAACTTGGTGGCATCATTATTAAGATTAATTAATTAATTTGTAAAACTTTTTATGTATATACCTACAATTATTACTTCTGTGGCATGAAAAAGTTTCTGTTTTTTAATGTTAATGACCTCAATAAATGTAGTTTCTAGAAGGAGAATATGGTATGCCATTGTGGAGAGGGGATGACAGGATAAGATTATACTTTTGCCTTCTAGAAGTAGATCTCTTGAGAAAAAATCTCTCAAGCCTAAATGAAACCTGGTTATGCTGAGTCTGTAAAGGTGTCAATGACTCAAGAAGACTTTTCCTTTTGTCAAGGAGTTTTATCAGCTGTGCTCTGCTTATGTGTAAAACACCTTCTCTGATCCCTGTTAGCTCTGTAAACATCACCTAAGATCTGAAAGCCAGGGTGAATACTTTCCTTTCCAACCCTACTGCTGGTTGCAAGAGCACTACAGGCTAAATGAGGCCATCATCAAAATTTTTTTTGCCCCCATTTATTTCTTTCTTAAAAGAGAACTTTGAATAAACTTGTCCAAATCTATTAGCTTTCAGCAGGATTTGCAGAGGTGTAACTGAGGACAGTCTGGCCTGCAGCAGTTTATGCTCTGCAGGTGACAGCACATGACAACACGCATAACCAACACATGACCTGAACATCTCTGTCTTTTACCTTTCCTTTTAAGTCTCGCGAAACGATACACTTGTTACTGCTTCAGTACAACTGCATTGTTTTAATACAAATGAAATAAATACTCGTTCGCTGTAACCAGAAAGACTCTCTTCCTCTTCTAGGTCGTCTCTGCCAGTAGAAAATCACTATGTACCAAATTTGGTGTTTTGGCTAGTGCAGTTTTAAATTCTCCGAGCAACAGGGGATCCACTGTTGCTATTTAAAGTCTATTTCCTTTTACTAGCTTCTACTAGGGGAAATATGCAACCTCCCTATTTTTTAACTTTACATTAGCAAAACCTGCTCTTGTCAGAGGGAGTAATGAAATAAAGAAACTTCATTCTCTGTTCTCATCTCCAATTACTGTTAAAGCACAGCAGTTTGGTGTCCCTGGGTGCTCACAGGTATCAAACCTCTTTGAGAGGTATGGAACACCTACAAACTGTGTTTGTCTATGTTTTATTCTCTGCAATCCTATTTAGTGTATGCACTTATGGCACATCTGGCTGACAAACTGACTTTTGATCCAAGACTGGCTTAGCAACTTTTGGGACTCCCTAATCAGACAGCTTGGGACATGTTGGGAGTTACCCCAACTGATGCAATTATGCTGGAGGTGACTGAATTCATACCAAGGAAATAATGACTGTTTCAAATACAGTTACTATTTGGGGGCTGCAGGTTTTGATTGGAGAAGAAGATGGTGGTAATTCGTGCTTGCAGAATCAGCTGTGCTAGAGGAGGGGTTAACACCTTTGTGACTGTGGCAGCTGTGCAGCTGATTTCTGTGAGTTGGTTGGTTTTTTTTTTTTGTTGGCAAGTAGGTTTAAATTCTGCCTGCCTAGTTAAGAAGCTCTTCCAGGTGGCTGCCTAGAAGGGGTGAGTTTCTACCTAGCTCTACTTCTCTTTAGTTGTTTAAGAATAATACATTAGATAAATCAGAATGCAGAGCTGCAGGTAAGACCAAGACTGATGTCTGTCTTTTGCTATTGGGAGAGGTGATTCATATGTGTGCATATTTAATGTTTTGAGGTGAAATCCCTGGGGGTATGACCAACGGGCAGAGAGCCCTGGAAGCACGTTGGCCGGGGCCTCCCCAGCTCCCAGTTGATGTCTGCCTGGGCCTCTCTCCCATTCATTTGAGATTCAGCCCAGCGGTAGGAAAGTATGTTGGTCACCGTTTCCTCTTCTGGGCTCTGCCTGGCTGAGCAGTCCCGATAGCAACTCAGAGATGTTGCTTAAGCCTTAGAAGAGAGAGCTGCTGGGGTCACCCAAGGGACTGACTGGTTTTGTCTGGGCTGTTGCGTGGCTTTTGGCATTTGCTGGCGTTGGTGTGGGGAAGTGTTGTGGGTGCATTCTGCTGCTGTGGCTTTCTTGGTCTGTGTGCAGGGAGGCTGAGATAGAGCTTAACCCTAGTGCTGAGGTGAATCTTATTACTGAGGTCTACATTAATCTCTCTGACAAGTGTGCTGTACACCTCAGTGCATTTCTACTGGATCCAAATGAATTATTTTTCCTATGGACAGTAATCTGCTTTAAATATAGCAAGTACCTACACAGCACATGAAGACACAAGCAGGAACTTATGCCAGCATGCTTCAGCTATATATTAGTGTGATAGTTCTTACCAAAAAAGCTAGCTCAGCAAATAGGAAAGAAATGATGTTTTGTCAATCCTGTACTGGATCTGTCTACCCTCATTATATGTGTAAGGTTGCATAAATAATAAATCAGGAGGGAGTAAATGGTATGAAGGCAGAAAGCCAGTCAATCATTTTTAATCATCATATTATGCTTGACAATATCTTTAGAAATTGCTTCTGTTGTAATGGGGATGAAGGGAAACTTTCTAGCACAGCAGTTACCAGCTGCTTGGCTTTTAGAGGTCTGATAAGATGATACTAGCTTTGAAAGATAAACATCTAATTTTTTTTTTTAAGGGAACAAGTAAATCTGACAAACATGGTACTTGGTTTGAGAGTGATTTGGGAACAAAGCATGTGGTAGCATTTGTTAGGCTTCACAGAAGCAGAAAATCAATTTGCCTCCTGCAAGGGTGGTGGTTATCTCTGGTGTGCATACTTACTGCCCATGTCAGCCCATCATTTCTGGGGCCTCTTGGTTAAAGATACTATTGTCTTTAATGAAATTTAGTTCATTTCCCCAAATGATCTCAAAGTCAATTACTATTTAAAATAGACAATAAATGCAGTTCTGTTTTATGTTAAAGAAGATTGATCTCATTCCACCAGTGTAAAAGATCTACCAGGGAGCATATTTTATGGGCTATGTAGAAAAACATGGATCAGTAAATCCAAAAGGCATATGTTCCTTTTGCTTTTCCTTTGTAATTCTTCTTCCTGAGATCTGATCTTGGCTGGTTACTATTCTGGCTGTGCTGCCTGTGTGTTGGTTGTTCAACTGGATGGGCACTTTGGGTATGGAACTATTTATAAGTTAAACTATGAAATATATGGAAAATTTGGTCTGTTTAAGGAGCTTGTCTTCATTGGTATTGCAGGGATTGTATTGTATGAGACTGAGGTCAAATCACAGTACAGAATTTTTAATATTAAAAGACAAAAAATTCAATATGACAATTTAACTGAAAATCTTCTTATTAATTTGGAAAAAGAGATAACTATGTTTTGCCTTGCCTATTGATCTTACTGAAATGAGCTACACATTTTCCTGTTATTCCACCTTCTCTTCCAAAATATGCCTGATGAAGCTTACAGGAATCCCATGGGATGCTTTATTGAAGAACAAAATAGTCCTGTTTTGTTTCAGGCTCCGTGTTTGTTTTGTATCAGATACCAAGCTTCTAGTTTACCTAGGTAAACAGCAGGAAATAAGGAAATGGCCTTCCTGCATGTCAAACTAACTTACAGTATGACAGAGTAAATATGTATTTACGTGCTTTAGTGATTGACCCTCTTTATAATCTGTGACAACCTAATCTCACAAGCTAATTGTGCAATGACTTTATTAGTTTCTATATTGGCAAATTACCCAGAAGACACATCACTTAAAATTTGCAGTAAGAGCTGAGTCAGCAGCTGCATAGCTTGAAAGGCAGAGTGAACAGTTCAGCATATTTTCATCAACATAAACAAACTTTGAAGAAACATTATGATCTTCTCAGAATTATTTATTTGTCCAAGTCAATTTTCCCTTTTTGCCTTGTTCTTTCCTCTGTCACACCTTTTAGCATAAATGAGTTGTGGAGACTGGCACCGTGTGCCAGCTCCATGTCTGTGCTGCGCTGGTATGGCTCTGTACCAGGGAGGGATGCTCCTTGACATCATTCCAGTAAAAAAAAGTACTGGCAGTTCTATAAAGAGACTCTCCAGAATCTGGAGATTGCTGCTGAGTCTTCCAGTACCAATTTTGACTTCTCAGAATTTGATAACTCCGTGGCTCAGAAGGAAAAATGAATATTGCAGTAAATCCTTGGTTACGCATACGTTTGTGTAAAATCTTGTGGTTCATGCATCCATTTGATTGTCAGTCACCTTTAGGAGCAATTATTTTTAAAGCAAGGTGGCTATTTGTAGAGCTTGGGCTGTCTGCATCTTTTGGGCCTATCCCTAAAGGGTACCACTTGTTTTCTCTATACCACTGCTTGCAAAATGCTGTGGTCAGCACTTGCTGAGTGTTCCAACTGTTAAAGCCTTGCTTTTCACACCTTTCTTCCCTTTTTATCTGTGTTTCTGGTTTTGTTTTTGCTGTGTATTCCTCCTTGGAACCCTGCTGAGCCAGGCCCTGGGCTGTGCTGTGATGGTGCCATGTTTCCCTTCCCCCAGAAGACTCCAGTTCTGGCACACAGGGTCATCGTGGTGAGAGCACCAAATGAAAGCACAGGGACCAAACCCAGCAGTCCGAGGGGTGACATAGCTGGGAGAAGGCAGGAAGTGAGAGGAGGAATAGCCCTGGGCAGCCCTTTCACAGCGGAGTGTCCCCTGTGGAGAGCCGTGCGCCCCAGGCAGGGGGCCGCGCTCGGCCTCCCCTGGGGGCTGTGTGAGACGCTGTTGCTGTGGAAACCGCCCGTGAGTTCCACGGTGCCCGTGACATTTGTGAGGGCGGGCAGAGCACGGTCTGGCAGCACAGCTCCGGGGGGACAAGCGCTGGGAGCTTGGATGGAGGGCACGTCTCCTGAGCGAGGTCCTCCTTGTCACTGCTGTGACAGCCACGGCCAAGGAGGGCGATGGGCTGAGCTCCTCTGAGAGCGCTGGTGGTGTAAGTTTAGCCTGGCTCTCCCTTGGAGCTGTCCTTTACGTAGTGCTTTGGGTTTGTTTCTCAGTGAGTGTGCAGAACAGACACCCTGTGCAGCTGACAGCAGCACTGAAACCCAAACATTGCTGCCCTGGCCCCAAAGGCCCAGACATGGGGGTCCTGGGGCGAGGCACAAACCACCAGAGTACCTCACTGCAGTGGCTGTTCTTTTCAACAAAAACCTTGCAGTTTCAAAGTTTTTTGTCTACAGTCTTTCCGAAAAAAAAGAAGTCATCCTAAAAGCAAACACTGAAAGTGAAGCACAAGTACATGGCGAAGTGGTGCTTCAGTTTAAGCTCCTGAATGCTTCATCATCTGTGTATTCAGTGCACAGCTTGGCTGCCTAAACAGCTGTCAGAAAACAAAAGTACTCTGGAGAGTAATACACTCTTCAGGCATAATTTCAGATTATGTAGATAATTTAAGTTTAACCCTTCAATGCTTTAATAAGATTCAAGATTTTTATATATTGTAAAACATGAATGTACCTTTCTGAATGATGTCAAATGCAAGATGCCTTTTATTATTAGTTTCAAGTGACAGCAGTAGTTTGTTTTGATATCATGTCAATATGTTAGTATATCTTACTGTTTTATTCCCTGGTCATGTATACCTCTAATGTTCCTAGTCTGGGTTTTGTTTGCAACCTTGTCTCTCTAATTTTTAAAATATCAGAACATATAGTATGTTGAATTAGGTTGCAGGAATTTACTGTCTGTACCAGTTAAAACTGTTTAAGACATTTTATTTGTTTGGATATAACTGCATGACCTAAAATTTAGGACTGCTATCAAGTATAACCAGGTAAAATAAGAGATACTTAATTATTTTCTGTCTGAATTATACTGCTGAGATCACCAGAGACATAATGAATTTTATTACTTTGGGTTAACTCCAGCCACCTTATCATTCTTTTGTTTTAATTGTGGTTGCTGGTTTGCAAACAAGATAGCTTTTGTACTTCATGTTCTGGGAATCTCTTGTTAGTAATCTATCTACACTCTAGTCTTAGACTTTTGTTGCTTTTTCCTAGGGTGGTCTTGGACAGAATTTGTCCAAAGAATATTTATGAAACAACAAAACCGTCCTATTGAAAAATATAGAGTTCTAAGCAGCCAAAGCACACATGGTAGTCTTCTCCCATGTAGCTCCCATGTAACGCCACGCTGCCATAATTGAAGCTCTCTTTACAGGATGATAATCTTGTCTGTATGTTTAGGAGGAATCTTACTGCCTGACTTTATATAGCATGTGGGAATATCTCACAGATAGCTCCAGTATCATGCCCACTAGCTAAAATGATTGCTGATCTTTAATCTTCAGTTTTTGGTTTGAGACATGGTGAGTGTTGGAAGCCTGCCACATACCTTGATCGTTGTTATAAAGGTTAATTACACATTATTTTACTTTCTTGAAGATCTTTTTCATTTTCTGGTCTGAAATTTCCAGCTGCTGTCACAATGGGGCATATTCCTGTACAAAACATGTTCCAGTGGGAACATTTATGGGGCCAGAGTTCAATATATTAATGCCTTTCCTCCGGGGTGAAGTCAGGCAGAAAATGTGCAAGAGACTTGCAATAGGTAACGTGAATCTGACAGGAAAGGCCACGAGAAGCTGAGAGACCGAGACTGGAGGTGAGGAGGGAGAGTAAAGGGCTAGATTCAGGATGGGCCCTTTTTTAGGGTAATTATCCATTTCAATTTGATTCGAATTTCTACTCTGTGCTTCTGCAGAAACCCATTTTATCAAGAAACCCAATGCACAGCCTAGGACTGGAGCTCTGTGAACTCAACAACTCTTTGCAGTGAGATACAACATGGCCTGCTCTGCAAATGGCTTGTTATCCTGTCCCCAAATACACTGGAAAAGGAGTTTCTGGTGAACAGATACAAGAAGCTAGAGCTAAAAAAGCAAACCTATTGTATTCAGTCCGCTAACTTGAAAGTTACTGTGAAACTGCAGCCCTCATTTGAGATGGTGACAGTTACGGTGCGTGTGTAATGCTGCCCAGCTGCTGAGTTGCAGACTTTCGGATGTACACCAGACTTAAACATTGTACTTGTAAAGAGGAGCAGGTTTAAAGGTTCTGCTCAGATTCATTCAAAATGACTTTAAAATACCTTTTGGTGGATTTTTTTGCACTTAAATTGTTTTATTGTTCTCAACACTAAAATATGGATGCCGCGCAAAAGAAAGCATGGGTTTGGGAAAAAGGTGATTTGCTGTGCTGTTTGGTTTGAAGTTTAACTAGGAATATAGTTGAGAGTGTGAAGCTCTTCTGTGGAAACTGCAAGCCTGCTGAAGTGTACCCCATGTTTGACGGACACCCTGAAATGATATATTCGATAGCTAGAAAATGCTACTGTTTTGAAAAATATTTGCATAACTTATTTTCTTCATAGTGCTATGTTTGTGTCCAGAAGATTTAAACTTTGGAAAAGAGTAGAAATTTACAGTCTAGAGATAAGCTTCTGTTTTTCTGCTATCCATTTAAATAAATATTACTGCTCATTTGCAGGGTTGGGTTTCTATAAAGGAAAAATATCTAGTCTCATTGGGTGGCTACTGAGTTTCATGACATTTTGAAATTTCAGTTTGAACTAAGTAGAAGCAAGGTGCCCTGGCAATGCAATGGTGCCACATGTGCCGTTGCATTTCTTGATGTGGAAGGTTTCTGAATCTTAAGCCCGTGTACTAAAATTTTCTCATGTTCCAATGGAAAACTCATTTCTTCTGCATATCATAAGCCAGTTTGGGTTGGAAGAGAGCTCAAAGGCCATCTAGTTCAACCCCTATGTGTGACTGTTTTGTGGAAACTACCGTGGAGATGGGTGCAATTCATCTACAAGGTTATGCAGAATGTATTCTACTTTTGAAACATCTGTTAAAAAGCCAGTGCTGGCCTCCTTCATTTCAAAGAGTCGCAGAGGGTAATTGTTGTAAAGAGCACAAAAGTGCAATGTACTTCAACCTGTGATTGCTAATCTGACTGGACTGCAAGTGAGCACAGAGGCGTCAAAACTTTATCTGTGAAACGTTTGCCAAAAACTGAAGTGCTGACAGGTTTAGCTGGAATCTGGCTCCTGGTGATTGTTAGCATTTGCTGGCAACAACAGCTACAAATTGCTAGATATTGCCAGCAAGCAATTTTAATGCTGAAATTACAATCCTGTGAACCAAACATTTTCTGTTTAGCCCAGTGATAAGTACTGTGGGGGTTCATGTTTCCAACAAAGAATGAGGACTACAACTACTCTAAGGCAAGTCAAAGCAATGAGACTTGACCCTCTCTCTCTTTCCCCTCTCCAGTTTTGAGGTTTCAGCATAAGTGTCTGGAATAGAAAACTCTTCACTTGCTGAAGCTAATTGTGGATGCCTTTAGTTTCCCATTTGTTTTGGAATCATTTTGGTACAGGAATGGGCAATAGCAATTTTAGATGTGTTCATGTGTTTTAAATGAGAGATCATGCTGTAACTCTACCACCTTTTCAAACTAATGGAAAACTAGCAATGAGTGAGGGGGAAAAATAGGAATATGTATCATAAGAATTACCTTAGATACTTGCATATAACTTCAGACTTCACATTAAATCTTGAGAAATAAATACAGTCTCTCTCTGTTCAGAATCTGTTTTACAGACTGTTCTACCTCCAGTGATTTCTGGTTGCTGTAGGGAAAAAACAATTCATTGTTTGTTCAGCATAACAGTAACACACAGGATACATTTTTATCCTTGCACAGTTTCTTGGTACCTTAACTGCATTATGCCTGACTTTCAAGAATGTTATAAAAATACAGAACAGGTAGCTATTTTTATAAAGTAGATTTGTATACATCCACATAGTTCTTTCCATTTGGCCTGCTGGTTACTCATCCCCTGTCACGATCCCCTTTCCCAACTGCTTCTGTTTCTTTCATTTCCCCCTTCTCACAAATTCTTATTGTAGTAGCAGTGCCTCTGGCAATATTTCTCCTGTTGTCTTGCTTTGATAACATCACAACTTCCCCGGAGCATGGTGTTGTGATGCTGGCTTGTGACCGGCTCAGTGTATCAAGGTCACTCAGCCACCCTGCCCACGCCCCGTCCTCGGGGAGATGCAGCACTGCCGAGGACTGGAAATCTGCCACTCGCTCTGGTGGTGATTCCTGACCCAAACAGATGTGCTTTCGGATCAGTGTGTTCTGTACATCTCCCACACTGATATATTTTGCAGGCATTGTTTAAGGCTGGCTCCCAAAATACTATAGTACTCTAAGGAGGAAAGCAGGTCTTTTTAGAGTGCTGAATGGTTTAGTAATTGGAATTGTCCTTCTCTCCAGAAGTGCTTCACAGGTCATAAGAACCATCAATAATATAAATTTTCTTCATTTAAGCACTGGTTTCTCAGTGATTTTAGGCTCACATGGACTGCTTTTGTAACAGGATTAAGAGTTCTAATTCTTTTAGGATGGAATTTGATTTCTGGAAGGGAGACTGAAATTCCGTTACATAATGCCACCTCTTTTTTTTCAATGAGTGTTAAATAGACGAAGATGTATAATATTGAGTTATAAGTGTGTTTACATGTGGAAAGATTTCTGTGCTATATTCTTTAACCTTTTCATCCAGGAACTAATGCTGCAGCTTGATCCAACAAGCACTGAAACAATGCCTAATGTTAAAAATGCACATGGCTAGTTCAGATCAGCAAGGACTACCTCCAGTTGAAATGGTTTCCTGGATTTAGTCCAAAGGGACAGACAGGGGTGGGTGTTTAACTCCTAGGAAATAAAAATGCCTCAGTTGCCCTGATGTAACTCCAGCCCCCCTCGCTGCCTTTGTCAAGCCTGGCCATCTGTAAGGGTGGGATATGGCATTGTAACAATAGCAGTGTGCTCCTTGCAGTCCTTAGCTCTCATGGACAGAAGGAGATTTTAGAAATTGCTAAAGGGTTTTCATTGCAGATCTTCCATTGGAAGCCAGTTATTCAAAACTGCAGATACTGTTAGGAAGTTGACAAAATCATTTGGCTGCACTGATGATTAATTTATAAATGGCTTAAAGGCATTAAACCAGTGACCTGGTAAAAATCATTGGTGTCAGATAAAGGGATGCCTGCATTAACAGAGCTGAGGCCTTTTAACAGCTTTTAGAGGAAAAGTATGTGTTAAAAGCATGACAAAAATGATGGTGTTCAGAGAATAGGCCAGCCAAAGTAATTTGCAAAGAGAAATAATGTGATATTCTGCATACAGATTTTGATTGTTGCAAATACTGATCTAGGCCTACAGCAGCGAGAGATGAAAGCTAAAGAAAAAATAAATTCCCAGCCTCTGTTTTTATAGAAAGAATTTTCATTTTTCTTTATTACTAAATGCTTAGGTAATAGGAAACCCATTTCACCTTGCAGTTTTGGATCCTTACATCCACCTAGAGTCTCATCTAAGCTATTCCCAGCAAAAGTGTCTGTCTGAATACTGCGCATTTTAGTAAAGTTGCCTTATTCTGCAATTTATGCATATTCCCTGAAACTATTTGGTGTTCTGATGTTGGTGGTTGTCTTATGGCTCATATCTGTTCATGACATTTATGTAGAGAATTTCTATAGACTCATCAACACTCAGTCTAGATAGTAGCGTAGGTACTTAAATCCTTTTGACTTTAAGTAGGTTTTTGTATGTTAAATTCTGCAATTCCAAAGACATTTTGGAAGGCAAACTTTTTTTTGAAAGCATAACTTAATCTCTTTTGCTAAACAGTCGAAGAAACTCATATTTTTTGAAATGTGTCTGCCTCAATACATCAGCATGACTTCTCAAAGACTTTGGCAAGCAGTATTCCAAACTGGCTTTTTTAGGAAGGAAGGTAGTCAGCTTGCATTTATTTACAGATTGACTGTGTCATGGCCGGTGTTGGATCGGATCTGTGAGGGTTATTTGCTCGCAGGCAGCACTGTGTCAGTGTGACAGTACTGCCTTACATGTTGAGGTTAATATCATCCAGCTCTGCAGACCTGTGCATCACAGAAAGAACCATCCCCAGTTCCTCAACACTGCCTATTCAGAATGTGTTGCACGGGAATTCTGCTGCTCTTCAATGGTCATATTGTGTAACTTTCTGTCTTTAAGATTGTGACTGTCCTAACACTGCTTCTTCCTTTGCATTTAAAATAGCCTGGGATAATGTAAGTTTTAAGCAATAATTACTGCTATATTAGATATCTTGTCTGCTCCAAGGAAAGATCACACCAATTAGATTTTAATGATTATCTGTAAAATTAAAGCCACTAGTCTCCATACAGAAAATGCCTACTGAGATAATTAGTTATTGCAAGCAGGGAAGAAAGAGCAACTCATATTTGTGGTGGTGACGTGACCACATTGTTTGCTTGAACCTGTGTCCAATTTCTACTATTCAACAATGCTGTAATGGAATATCAAGTCTTGGGCAACTCCTGCAATAAAAAGAGGCAATTATGGTAGTGCTGCAGTTAATGAACGACCTTGCTGACAGAAACAATCACTACAATTAAACATAGTGAGGTTCTTCTTCTGTTTGTTTTTTTAAACCATTTCTTCTTCAAAAGAAAAACGCCTTTGCTTTTAGGAAGGAAATAATAATCAGATTGCAACTGATGTAAATGAAACAGTGCATCTCCTTTACTTTCAAACATCACTTCTGGTTTACGTTTATTAGCAGACAACATGCGTTTGCTGATGTCTTCTCTAAAGGGTTTTTAGCCAGTACTTAGCCAGCAAATCTAGAGTTCTTTTCCTAACACAACCTTTCTTGGGGCACTGAAGATACATATCCAGGAGCTATTTTTCAGCTGTGGTACAGGCTTAGTCAGTTCTCTTCTCTGTTCAGCCTTCTCAGTTCCCATTTTTTGAGCAGTCAGCTTGGTGACAAGGGTGAAGAACGTGTTTGAGCTAAAAACAGCCACTTATTTCCTTGCTGGGAGAAAGGTTGTGTTAGTCTGAAAGGCTCTGTAGTGAGAGGATACTTTTCCTTAAATATGCAAGTGTTGCAGTACATAATTTTGTGTTGTCTTCCTACAGATTGGAAACGGAGTCATTATATCCAGTAACATTGCCTACATTGAAACACAGGATAGATTTAGCCCCTTTTTAATTTGATCTCCTAACTGAACCATCGGATCCCCAAAACACTGCAGAAGTGAGAAACAGTACTTCAAGGAGATATTAATAGTGTGGAGTACAGAAAAATAATTAAAGAATGTTTTCAAATGTCAGTATTGCAGCGTTATGTTTAGTTCACTGGATCCAAGTTAAATAGAAGAGCAGCAGAATTAGGAGATTTGAGGAAAACATCTGTTTTTCACTGTGCTTGAATGAAACTACCTTTTCTAAACTTTTCATTATGTACTCTTGTACATAATGAGGGTTTTCTTTTTGAAATGTAGATGGATAAAATGTAAAAGTTTATATTGAATAGGGATACTATAGTCAGCATAGATGAGAGGGTTTCTAAGAAAGTTTTTGCTCCTGAAACATTGAAACTGACTATCCTTATTCAAAATTTTTTTTTTTTTTTTGTTGAGGCTGAGCAAAGTAAAAGTGTAACCAAATGCGTTATTCTATGAAAAGGGAAAAATATTTTACAGTTTTACTTTTACTATGAAGGTAAAAGCTGGTGATTTTAAAATCCATGAGTCCATGAAATCCCCAAGGGGTAAGTTCTCTCCTATACTATCCTGGTAAAAAAGTGTCCTGCTTAACATGTGACAGGCACGCTTAAGAGACAATAACCTGACCTTTGTGTGTTGCCTCTAGGTGAGGTTTTGTATATGTTCTTTCAGGGAACATTACAATTGGGGTTTGGATTACAGTTTACCATGGTAATCATTCAGAGGAACCTATTGTCAAGAGGATATGTGGTTTATGGTTTTTGAGGAAGACTGAATATTTTGAAATGTTTGTTTGTCACTGATGTGCTGAGCAAGCACTATTCTAGGTTAAGTTTTAGAGGGGAAAAATTGTCATGTTATGTTCACTATGCACCATTGTCTAAACTTAGTAATGACTTGAAATAGCACTTGGTTGCAATCTCTTCCTCTTTTTTTTTTTTTTCTTTCTTTCTCTCTCATTTTTTTTCTCTTAGAGTCAAAGCATGTTCAAGTACTGGGCTTTGGAGAGCTGAATGATTTTTGAAAAATTCTTGCAATTTATGACAGCCACCTGCTCTCTTGGTCATAGATTAATAACACCTGACCAAGCATGAAAACATGCTGAGTCCATCTGCCTCTGCCCATGCAGGGGGCATTGCAGTGTTGTCTGATTAACTCCCCAGCACAGCATCCTGTTCAGAACCGTGTTATCAGCCCCGTGCAAGCAGCTCATTTGAGAGAATGTGGGATCTGTTCACACAGGACCCTGGCAAACAACCTTTTCATCTGGACTTCTTTTGCCATAGTGCTGCAAAGTCCTCTGTGTGTCCATTATTTGAGAAGAACTTTATTGTTAGTTAATATTCCCTAGAGATTCTTATTGACCCTCTTTCAATGAACTGCGGGGATGTTGCTGTGTTTGTTGGACCGTATCTCGCAGGACTGCCTATGGATTATATGTTCTTGCTTAATTCTGCAAAATGCTAAAAAATATTTTCAATGTCAAGCACAAAAAATGGTCCTACTGAAAGAAATGCTAGGATGGAACAAAAAAAATCACTAAATTAAGCTTTTATTGTTATTTCAAAATAAATAAAAAAAGGAAGAAAAAAATTCCACTGAGATACGTGCAAGAAGCAAAATGTATGAACAAGTGATGTCTTATATCTGCACAGAAGATATTTCTTGAAATAGTAATGATAATTAGTACCTTCAGGTGCCATCAGCCTGTGCTGTACTTATATAATACCCAGCTGTATAATTAAGTGATCTTATTTTCAGCTTGATCCTTTCTCTTTCCATAATTATCTGTTAAAATCTTACACTTGTGAAGCCTGACACTTGTGTTTGCAGTGCAGTTAACCCTGGCTTAAGCCATGCAGAGCAGCTTTCAGCATTAGTCCAAAAGTTTAAGCTCCTGGGCCAAAGGTCCCTACCAAAGCGCCTTGTTGTGTCCAGACCAGACCTTGGCTGGGATCTTATGTGCTCTAACAATGCTAATGACCAATTGGAGCCCTGTGTTCCATAAAACTTTTCCAAATCTGAGTAGAAAACAAGCAAACAGATGAATTAGTTTGTAAGAGCTCTTATAAACAATGAAAGACGTAAGAAAACGTCAGATGCTAAGGCCATTAAAGCTGAACCATAATGTTGAAAGAAGACACCAATTTGAAATGAAATAAATACCTGACCGTTTTCAGAAATCAACCCCCGTTCTGCCCTGTTTTTTTAACTCATGGCTTTCATCAAAAAGGAATTTTCCTTTTTGATGAAAATAAATATGTAACTTCTTTTAAATGAAACTAGAAACCACAGTAATTGAAGGGGCGTTAGAAGGACACATACTGATGTTTCCTTATCTATCCAGTGTAGTTTGTAGGTACTAGAGGGACTGTGAAGGGATTTATTTTTCTCACTGTGCACCTCCACTTTTCAAATTGTTGCTCTGTGGAACTTTTAATGCTCAAACTTGTGAACAAACGAACATCTGGACACAAGCACTGTATGTGGTTGTATCTCATGTTGACTACTTATGTCCAAAGATTTTGCTGCTGTTCTTTAAATTCTAGACAAGGAGAAAAATTATTTTTTGAGAAGAAGATCAAATAGTTTGGTTGACTGAAAACAATAACTTGATTTTTTTTTACAAAATTAATTTATTTGTGGAAGCAATATTCAAAAGCACACATATTCTTCTGTGATTGACCTTCTGCTTTGTGTCACCTCAGATCAGAAAACTTATTGTTCTGGTTTTGGTTGGGAAAGGCTTCAAATTAATAATATTATGATAATAGCCTAACTGAAGTGCCTACAGAACAGGAAAAGTTAGTAAAGTGGCATATTTGCGTGTCTACTCTTTACATTTGCTGCACAGCTGCTTTTATAGTCAGTGGAGAAAAGAGATGGTTCACTTACAGGGAACTTCATGGGGAAAGAGAAGGTGATTGAAAGAAAAGTGCAATTACAAGTAGTATGAGTCTAAGCCCGTTTTTAGACAAGTGCTATTGTTCATTACAGAATGGAATATGAAAACTAATTTTCTCCTCACTTTCACCACATCTTAAATAAGCCTTTTGTATTGAATTTTGCAAAATTAAATTCTTTTGACAATGGATTTCATTTTCTATAACAAATTAAACCAGTTTCTTATAAGGTTTATATTATGCAGTGTTGCCTTTGCTAGATACAGCTGTTCATTTTCTCTCCCAACTCTCACCTCTCCTTTCTTTTTCCTTCCACTTTATAGACTACTCCTTCTCCATCTTAAACAGGTGACAGCTGTATCAGACAGCAAAATACCTTCTTAGCAGTCCATGAGATCATGTAGGTTTTGGGTTTGCTTTCCATCACCGTATGTTTGAATCTTTTGGTTTAGTAACACTCTAAGTGGAAATTAGATCCTTTTGAGTAACCTTTAGCTGTCTTGCAACACTTCAAGATTATTTTGTTGCCTGCACAGGCTAAAATATTCTCATTTGAAACAATTGTCACTGTTTGGCAGATCACAAGGCAAGTTGCTTGTTCAGTCTTGAACTGCTCTCATTCTCTGCCTCTGAGGAGCTATTTGCCACACCTTCTTCAAGGTGGGAATTAGGTTTAGAGCCTGCATCTTCCTTGTTATCTCTAAAAACATACACTGAATGGCCAGCTTTTGTTGTTGTGCTCAAATACCGTAAACATTTTTTTTTACAATCTTGTAAGATGGAGATACTCCTGTAATTCAGTTCAGGGGGTCTTTGGATTTGGCTTTTATTTGGAGAATATTCTGCAAATTTGGCTTGCTAACTATATAAATCATCTATTATGCCCCTTTTTAACTAGTTTACTGAAATCAAGGCTTTTAAATTAGAAAACAATACTTGAGGAAAGCAGTTATGCCAAGGAACCTATGAAAATGTCAAGTCTTCTCTGCTTGGGGGCTTGTATTTCAGAAATGGGCTCTAGTGTGTTGACATTTCAGTCTAGGATCTCACTGGCTGCCTTTGGGTGAGGCTGCAGGCTCTTGGCACATCCCCCAAACACATAGTCTGTCAGATCCATCAGACTTTAGTTGCTGGTTGTTCTTCTTGGCCCACATTTTTTTATCAGTGCAAATTCGCTATAGATCTTTAGCCTCAGCTATTTGCTGCTTTGCAGTCTTTTCTCTGTATGGGAGCCTGTTTAGCAACTGGCTGAAGAGTTTCTGTTCTTTTACTCTAAAATTAATACTCTTCCAGTCTGATTTCCTATGCTTTCTTGGTGAACTGCAGTCAGCTGTGGTTGTAGAACAGTTCCTTGTGCAGTTTCTGATGACAAGGTTTTTCTACATAGAAAGAGCCTCTCTGCTTTGTTTTGAAGCCATCTGAGGAAAAATATCTTCGTGTTGACCACTGTTATGATACATATGGTTGGTTTTTGCTCTCACTACGTGTAGCCTTTTCAAGAATGTTCTTGATTGTGTAAGCAGAACTTAACCATCAATTTAGCACTATTTACCTGTAGTTCTCCTATATGCCATGTGTTAAGTGACACAAAACCAGATGTGCATAATAATAAGGGGATTGATCACTTAGAGTTTGATGTAAAGAATGATTTAATTACTATAGTTGGTGTAGAATTACTGTAAAAATTAAATGTTTGAAAGATTGAAAGATATATGCTTACTTTGGAAGGTATATGGTATTGAATTAATACTTGATTCAAGTATTATATAATCTTTGCCTCAGGGTAAGAATCTGGTATTCCTAATAACACTGACTATGAGCTGCCCTTAGGGAAGCTGCACAATGAAGTACTGTTCACTATAAGGAAGAATTGTAGAACATTTCCCCAAGATAGTTAATGTAAGCAAGAATTGCACATGTACTAATCTGACATACAGTTACATTGTTTTAGGGAAATCTGCCTATCTTGCAGTTTATAGATGAAGGAGTCCAGCAAAGCACTCAGACTATCTGCCATTTTCTGAATGATTGCCAATCATTATGTCTCTCTTTTGAAATGATCTGCAAGTAATTCAAATTGATGAGAATGTGAGATGTGCCAAATGATTTGGCAAAATATCAGGTATCTCTGAACATGGCAGCTCCTGCTGACCTGCTATATAAAATGACAGTGTGGTGTGACTGACACTGAATAACATTAAGCAGCATGTAGGAAATTGGAAAATGCAATGTTTTCAAGGCCAAGGTACTGAGGAAAAATGCATTTTTGATGGATGCCTACTTAAAAAAAAATCTTGCTGTTTGTAAAATGTCGTTTTGGCCTTTTGCAGGATTGGAGGACAGAGAATGGATTTTATGTCTGGATATTAGCCTTGGTTCTGATCAGCTAAAAGATGCTGTTGAAGATATTGAGAAAGATGGTAAATTATTGGGTAAACAGATGGATCTATATAAGGTCTGGTTTTTTAATAGTGAGGGAGAAGGAAGTGAAATGTCTCTTAATAGACTGAATCAAAAGCTGAAAGAAAAACATAATAACATTAGCTATTATCCAAGACTGGAATTCTCTCCTGGATTCAGAGTTTTGTGCTTTAAAGAATAATCTCGAGCAATGAGATTTAAATATCCTCTATTATTTGTTAGAACCTTGCCCCATGCACTGATCTCCCTGACATGAACCCAACTGTTCTCAGAGCAGGGGCACAGAGGGTGTCAGTCTGGACTACAGAGAGATGGATGTGCTGGCTCTAAAGGGAAGAGCATTTACCAGTTATTCATAAGCAAAGGCTCACCTGTAAATAGAAGCTGATGGACATGATTTGCCAGCTTGCCAATATGTCCTAAGAAATGGTTAATTGTCTCTGTAAAATCAATGGTGAATCTTTCTCACCTTTTCATTCTTGTTGTGGTTAGAGTAAAGAAAAGGGACAAGTAGAAGCTGCCTAGCTAATAGGATCTTACACACTTGGGTTCAGACTAAGAGCCTGTGGAAAAGGATGGAAACTTTGGACCTCAATCTTACGAAGGCAGCTTAAAATTTTAAGACTAACAGCCTTGCCAGACAAGAAACTAAAATTATTGAGTCTAGTATTCATATACTATATCTAATTTAATTTGTGTTTCTAATAACATTGGTTTTTTTGTAGTGCAAAGAAATACATTTTTTGATGTGGTGGTGATTTTTCATAATTTTTGGTTTTGTAGAAGCAAAACACTGAGCAAGTTTCAAGTACTTCAAGAGAAATTCAGGAAGCGTTAGTTCAGAAACAGTCCCAAGGGTCTTTTCTACGCTTGTTTAGGGCTATAGCGATTTCCATGCCAGTGGTATTACACTTCTGTGCTGATTTAGCTGCCCTTCTTGAGAAGCAAGACTGGAACCAAGCCTCTTTCCAGTGCTCACCTGGCTCTTTCAGTACTTTCATAGGTATCCTGCTGAATTTTGTGTGTTACAACTTGAAGTTTGAGTACAGCACCAAATGAAAGGGAAATTGTACCTTGTTCTTGTTCTCCAGGAAGGAAAGATAGTCTACATTTCAGTTTAGCTCAGTGAGATTAGACTATTGCACAAGAGATTCCTGAGGGGAGTGGGAGCAGTTGAAAGAGTATAAATGAGATGGGAAGGGATACTGTCATCTACATCAAAAAAAATGCTCTACATTGGCAGTGAGAACAGAAGTGAACTGTGTGGTAGCAGTTCACCAGTATTATGCACCTTTTATTTCTCTGATTGGATACCTGAGCTAGAAACTCTGTGATGACTACAGAGCTGTCTGAATCTTGTCACACATGTGAGAACACTCAGGGGGTAAGATAAAGGCAGTTTATTAGGTAAAGCAAAAATGGAATGCACAGCAAAATAAGGAGCTCCACTGCTTCCTGTGGAAAGGCAGATATTTAGCCATTTTCAGTGAAGCTGAGCTTCACCATGTGTAATGGTTACTTGGGAATCCTAAGACTGTAACTCCAAACATCCCCCTCTTCTTTCTTTCCACCACCTTCCTATGTTGAGCACGATGCTGTGTGGTATGGAATATCCCTTTGGTCAGCTGAGGTCAGCTGTCCTGGCTGTGCCCCCTCCCAGCTTCTTCTGTACTCCCAGCCTGCTTGCAGGACAGTGTGACGGGAAACGGCCTTGATGCTGTGTAAGCACAGACCAGCAACAGCCAAAACATTCCTGTCATCTGCAACGCTCCTTTGGTCACCTCTCCAAACCGTAGCACCACACCTGGCACTATGAAGAAAGTCCCCTCTGTCCCAGCCCAAACTAGCACCCAGTGTTGTGCTAAACTTGTGTCACTCTGCAGGTGACCAAGGAATCACTAATGAGATTACAGATCATTATGATTTGCGGTACTTTTTATGTAACAGCAAACATTTCTAGCATCCTTGCCACTGTCTTCCATGACTACCAGGATCTCATGGGACAACAGCTCAGGTAGTAGCACCTTTGTTTCTATAGATTTAAAACTTTTAAACTGCTTTACAAAAATCTGATCTTACCGTCTTTGACAGTACCAAAGTCACACTGAACCTTCTTTTTGCATATTTTGTGAGTTGTTTTTAATGCACAGCAGCATGTGTAGTGGAGAATATGAAGCCAAATAAACAGGGAAAAGGAATCGTATATCTTATGAGCAATCTTCAGAAATAGAATACTAATATTTGATGAAAGCTAATCAGTATTACTGTGAGGTTTTACATGTTTGCTCTCCACCATTACTTCCCCATTATTCATCACTGTTTTTATCTGCAATTTGGCTTTAAATGTGCAGATTTCTACAAGCTTTCCCATCTTTCACCATTGCCCCAAATTTAACCAAGAAGTTGCTCATAATTCTGCTGTTTCACTAACATGTCATTTTTAATGAATTATGATTCCCCATTTCTTAACCATGCTTTCCTCTTACTGGTTCCAGGACTATGTTTCTGTGTAGACATTGTAACTTTTAGAGCCATAAATTTAAACTATTTTTTTCCTGTGACTTTTTTTGTGCAATTCATATGCCTCTCAACCAATGTTCATTACTGTATGCTTGTAGAATGTCCTCAGGTATATGTAAATTACATATAGGTGGAATATGATATTAAGGGTGACTCTGCATATATTGAAGTCAGTGGGGATAACTCTTGGATGCAGAATTATTCATCCAAGGTGAATCTTTAATCTTTTGCAAGATTGAAACCTAAGACTACAGCAATTATTTTAGGCTTTTGTTTTTGTGTCTGTTCATGTTGAGTGGGCTGAAGTTATTTATTTTTGAGGGTGAATAAGTAGTTAGCTTCTAATGGCTGGAATGGAGGTGGTAAGGGATAATTTTGTAACCCAAATGATGTAAGGGTACTCAGATTTTTACAGGTTTTTTTAGGAGAAATTGAGAACTTCATTTGACAGTTTTGTATTTTTCTTCCAGCTTACTTTTTTAATGAGGCTGCAGTGCAGTTTTCTGTTTGATTGTAAAGAGATAACTATGTTTGGAAGCTGCTTGCCAGACTGCACCAGGGAACTTGCTCATCAGGTTTTTTGTCCAGTCAGCATGGTTTCAAGTGTCATAAGTGCCAGAAGGCCTGTCTGCTCAGTCTCATTTCTAAGAAGTACAAAGTACTACAAATCCTTTTATTTTCTGACATGAGTAAATACAAAAGTTCAGTTTAGTCTGTAACCCGTAGTTTTATTAAGTCATTAAGTGGGAAGGGAACAGCTCTGAGCTGCACAGCTCTAGATGGGGTGAGTAGGTGGTGAAAAGTTACCTCTGACACCCTGCTTTGAGTACTTGCTGCTGGGGCTGTGGGTGAGAGCTGCCAGCACTGTTGTGGCCACTCTGTTGGTGCTGGTCTTCACTGCCTTGAAGGGAGAGCTGGAATAATAATTGCCTCACATCAATATTGCTGTGGGGTAGCATCACTAATATGGAAATCTTTGGTTTAGCTTTACCATGGACCCTTCCTACTCATTCATTTAGCAAACTGGTAAAGATATGTACAGGCTCTTTGCATCCCAGCAGGGCACTTGCAGGAGCTGGAAATGCAAGTGCAGATGAAGTATGAAATACCCAGTGTGCTCATGTTAGCTTACTAAAATTAAGCCATAATCTCTGGTAATCACAGGTGTAAACAAAATTAATTTATTTTTCAATTTGGGTAACAAAGAGTTTGCTACTTTTAATTGTCCAGGTTGGAACAACACTCGGGTTAGTTTTCTTACTTTTCAGTTCTCATTAGCTCATAGCTATGATGGATTCCTGCCAAACACTAAACAGTGCCATTCCCAATTGCTTTTGGTTTTTTGTTTTTCTTACACTGATATAAACAGTGAAGGTAATTTTAGTTTTAAGTTTTGTTCATGCTTAGTGATCTTGGCCAGCCAAAGCCTTATGTCCCATTTAATTCTGAGTCAAGACTGGGCTCAGTCATGCCTGTGAAAACTTGTCAGTTTTCCAGCCATTCATGTTCACAGCCAAGAAGTAGGGAAAATGTAGCTGAATGCTGCTCCTCCCCCAGATTGCTTTTGTCTCTTGTTTTGAGCACTCTCCTTATGCAACGTGCTTTGGCTGTGACGTAGTGCTAACTCCAGAGAGGCTTTCTCCCTTCGAAGCCATTACTGCCTATTATATTCTTCCTGTCTCAAGAGCTGCTCTAATTATATGAGAACTGGCTTTTCGTATAAATAGACATACAAATCACAGCATGCATAAACTTTCATAACCAAAACCCCAAGTTTCTGTCACTTGGTGTTAATTTCCACTGTATGCCTTCTGTATAAAAGGGATTCATGATTTTGGTTTCATACAGCTAGATTCTTTTAGCAGTTATAGTTCTGTTTTTCCCATTCATAGGAATGAATATGATATATTCATGCTGAAATGCCAAAATAGTCATTGCTGGTTTGCAGTTGTTGCAGGATTTGTTCTCTGAATGATATACTTTAGTTTCCCTTAGAGTTCAAGGAATACTTTCTTTATCAAAAGACTACTACATATAAGAAATAAATGCAAAATTTAAATTGTCATAGAATATCTGTGGAAGAACAGGCATCTCTGAACAACATATTATTTTAGCTGTAATGTAGGAGGGCATTCTTTCCAGCTGGGAAGAATATTAATGATGCCAATTACCCACTTCATGACAATGAATGACGAAGGCCGGAATGCAGGGTTCTTTTTCTGAGGATTGTGTGACTGCTTGAGTGGTGTTCCAATAACTTTTAGTAGGATCCATATTATAGGTTTGATTTTAAACCATGCAACTCATTCTCCTTTATTCTGTCTTTGAAATGAAAGTGTTAGAAGGTCAGACGGTGTATCCATTTTCAGCAGAGGGGAGGGAATCCATAAATGATGAGATTCACTTAAGTGGTGTGACAAGCGGCATGAGACAGTACTGGCAGGAAGGATATTCTGAGGAGTAAGCATTGGCTTGTGATGTTGGCAATGATTCTTGCTCTTTGTAGCAGGACTGTGCCCGAAGTTCCCAGCAGTGGGGACGTGCATGCTCTCCCCAAGTGACCAAGAGGCTCTAGACTGGATGAATTGTTGTGGCATGAACTCTTCAAAGGCTGCAGCATTGGTATTGCTGGTGTAGCCTCTAAAGTGAGTAACTTCTTATCTTCCTGCAGCTGTCCTTTGGTAAAGCAGATAAATCAAACACTAAATAATTAGGAGACTGCAATGTCATTCCAAGAATAAATTACCAGATATTGAAACTCCTTACATGTAGAAAAGCTCTGCTGAATGGCACAAAAGTCTTGCTTGTGGAAAATGGTGAAGCTTCATTGTATTAAAAGACAGTGACTTTAAACTTAAAATATAACTTGTGTTCCACATGAGATTATAGACTTTTTTGTAGTTTCCTGCCCGTTGAGAGGAAAGTACAAACCCCCTGACTGTAGAAAGTGGCAGAGGATTGGCGAAAGACATCAAAGTAAAAATTGGTTTTCCATGTGAGATGAGCAGTTGGAGAGAAGCTTGAACATGAAATGTAGAGGAAGGAAGTAGTGGATGTCTCACTGCTCTCACGGTGGTTATGCACACAACACTGCATTTCAATTTAGAAAGAGTATGTTAGTGTGGGCTGCACTGATCAAATTAAAAACAGAAACCACAGAAATGTGCTGTAAAACTTCTGCTCGATTAAACATTGTCTCTTATTCCCCAGCCTGCTCACTGCCAGGACAGCGTGTTACAAATTGAGAGCCTGAGAGCTCCCGTCCATTGTTCATCTGCTGAAAACCTCCCAGACGAATTCTTCCCCTGAGTGAGGGTTCAGCAGCAAATTCCAGTAATGCTCCGGGTAGTTGGTGTGTCGTGTAAACTTCACTCTTAACCCCTGAACTCTGCTGTTTCTAATTTCAGCTGAGCATGTGTGACAGGCCAGGGCTGTGGCTTACGAAACCAGCTGTTCTGTGCTAACACTGCAGCTGTGCTAGGCCACCAGGCACTGGCTCTTGTTGCTTTTGTAAAGGAAATGTTTATGCATGTACACTAGTCTTGAAATGACAGGATCCAAGATGGAGACATGGCATGATTTTTATAAGCTTTTGTTACTTGTGTTTCTGCATTTGTTACAAATGTATGGCACAATTTAGAGAAATGGTTCAGTAATAATACAATGATTCACTTTAAAGCCAGTCATCTTCTGGCTACTGTTTATGTCTAGCTGCAGCAGAAACTTAGCTATTAAACAGGAAAAAAAAAGGGAAAAAGGGCAGAAATGTTGCTTTTCTGTCTAGATCTGGTCAAATTACTCCAGTTTTGCAATATTTTTTTACAAATCTGTGGTTTCTATTATTGGCACAGATTTGCTGTTGGAGACGTTTGTCTGACCTTTCTGTTTAAAGTCCAGCAGAATTCCATGCTTATTATTTAGATGTGATAACTAGAGGAATTAAGTTATATTTGGGCATTGTAACACAATTAAGTTCTACAATTATTTAAATTTCCTTTTATTCTTGGTAAGTTATCTGTAGTTTTGCTGCTTTCTATGCAAATAAAAGATAGAAGAATTGAATTTTTCCCCCTGCATTTTATTTTCTTCATTTCTCTTGGCTCTTGGTTGAATTGAGTTTAATAAGTAGCTGTATTCTTCTGGAGATAGCTTTTTTTCTTATTCTAGCTCATGACTCAGCTGTATTTTCGAAGACTGCATTTGGTGCTCATACTCCCCTCACCTCCTGGAAGTGAAGAATATTTAGAAGGAGGGATTTCAAAATACATTTTTAATTCAATAGCTCCAAATGCTGAGCTTTAATTGGCATGGCCAAATTCAAGTTCATAGCATCCAAGCATGCAGAAGTGACTCACTCTTAGCTAAAATTGCACATACCAGATATGGCATGTCTAGATGCTATTTAAAATGCCACTTATTAAGCTACTATATGCTACCTACTGCTAGTTGAACAGTCCTACCGCTCTCCCTGTTTAAATATGCTGCCTATTTATTTTTATTAGTGAGAGGTGTTCACCTGTTTTCCACCCTGGGCATAAATGTATTTTATTGCATTGAGGCAGGCAGTGACGTGGGCCCCTCCACCTGGTGGGGATCTAGAAATACTCAAAGAACACTTTGGTTTTGGTTTTTATTTGTTTCTTTTTGTTTGTTTGGAGTTTGGTGGGTTGTTTTGTTTTTTTGTTGTTGTTTGTTTTGTTTTTAATTTATTTTTATACAGAGTCAGGTGGTTTTGTCTTTTATTTTTTAATTGGCAGTCTTGGAGGTGAAAACTGTTACAGGGTTAGGAAGAAGATTGTCATTGGTTTCTAGCTCTAATTTCCTATCAGGCTTTTGTTTTTACGATGCACACTCTCTGCAGAAGCACAATTTAAAAAAAACAACCAAACAAATACCAAACACAAAGCAAACAACAAAACAACGTCCCTGTAGAAATCAAGTGCATATGTTGTTTGCAGTCTGATTTGTGTGCAGCATCTTTTTCTGGGTCTTCAGACGTCTATTAAGCTCCTGTGTAGTAGAGAGAAAGGAAAAGGCTGTGCTGAAGCTGTTCTAGTTTTCCTTCACGTAAGTGAGCGAAGAATAGAAATTGGACAGCAGGGCAAAATGCTGAAATTAGAAAATAATGCAAAAAGGATTTCGGTGTTACTATAAAAGTGGGAAACACCAAAATGAAGTAGCGGTGCAGCAATATAACAGGAGTTAATGCTGACCTGCAAGAAAAGTGTGAGGATCTAAGGACCTCAGAATCCTCTGACTTCTCTTTGTAGTAGAGAGGAGTTGAGTGATAGTGTAGTTTCTCTCCCCACTGCTTGCAAATTGGTTCCCTTCCACTTCTTACGCATTCATGGGGTTTTTTTCTGCAAGAAACTTCTCTGTTCTGCTTCTCTTGTGTTCAGTCTCTGCCTCCGGTGGCTGATGCTTTTCTGTAGAAAAGCTTAAGGCTTCGCTTCTTATTTAATCTTTGCAAATGTGTAGCATGAGCCTATGAAGTTTTCTGTTTTAAAATACAAGCATCCCTTGGAAGTTTTCACAAGTATAAATAGAGTGCATTTGAAACTTTGTACCAGATCAATTACCCCCCTCTTTCTTTGTCTATTTAATGGTAACTTTCTTTAAATAATATTCTGTGACATCTTTATTATCCTTTAGTGATGAGGATAGTGAGCACAATAATAATTTTAAGCCTCAGTAGGTTAATGGAGTTAGGCTTGTCACCATACATTATAAAAGCAATCAGAAGTGTTTTTAATGAGCTTCAGTTGAGTGTGAATCCCAGCTTTATACGGCTCAAACTAGAATGACCCTTAAAACAGAGCATGTCTTACTGCTTTGGAAACCCAGTAGAGGAGGAAGTTTCATCTTCTGTCACCAAACACAGGCAGTTTGACTGTACCACTGGGTACTACTTGTGTAGAGAAAATAGAAATTGAATGGAGTGATATTTCAGATATATTTTGCTTGGCCACATTTTTTCCTGTCTCTGTTTGTCATGACTTAAAACTATGGCTGAAAGGAAATAAATAGAGTAACTCAAGGATGGTTTAGTTTTGCCAAGAGTCAGATTCTATGTGGTCAACTCAGGCCAAAGCGAATCTATCAACACTGTTAAATAGTAGTGACAATAGACCCTTTGCTGCAATATTCATAGCAGTGTAAAAAAATTCTGCTACTTTGTGACAATCTCCTGAATGGGCTCCTGTTAATTTTATTTGTTTGATATCAAGTCCCATTTTTCTCTCTTAGGATAATAAGCGATCCTGGAGGAATGGCACACACGTTTCAGTATTTAATGTATTACGTCTGCATTGCAGGTACCACAGTGCAGGTGTACAGACCTTACTGCTGAGGCTGGTGGGAGAAATGCACAATCCTGTAGTGCTTAGGTATCCACAGATTGGGAGGCTGTAATCTGGTGACTTTCCCAAGGTAATGGATTTGGACCTATTTATGACCAAAGCTGGGCTCATGCCCAAACATATTAGACCCTTTTTCCTGCTTCAGGATGAGGCATCTTTGTTTTCCCTAAACTTTGTTACTGGACTTGGTAATTTCTATACTTTGCCAATTTACCTTTCTCTGTGAGGTCTTAAAATGATCCAATTTTATTTTTTCCAAGCCATCTAACCTAAAATATGAAACTGCTCCATCTGTGGAGAGGGAGGAGAGAAAGAGCTTACTGAAATAGCACGCCTCATCTAGTGACAAGCAGTGACACTTAGGAGAACAGGTCATCACTGGGGAGATGGACTTTGATGCTGCTTGCCTATGTGTCTTAAGGCATTAATCCTTCCTGTTTGTGCTGTGTATGTTGTCTCTGAAGAATTTTCTTACTAAATTCATGTGTTTTGATTCTAGATTTGTAATTATAGCATTGCAGTTCCATGTAAATGTGGAGATGGCTGAATTGTTATTCTACTGAAATTGGGGTGATCAGTGTCCTTTTGTGACATGGTTATAATTTTCTGAACAACTTATTTGTCTTAAAAACTTTTATTACCTCTGTTTTATAAAATGAGATTTTAAAAAAGAATTCTATCAAAGTCTTTGTGCTATTTGAGATATTGTGACTAACAACTTGTGCACTGAGAAAATTATTCAAAAGCTCTCTTTATACTTCACTAAGATCATCACCTTTGTAACAGTTCAAATTTTACATGTATGTAGTAGATTTATTTTGAGGCTCAAATTTCACGTGACTGGTGCAGAGGATGAGGTATGGATTTAGGGCTCAGGTTTGGACCGTGAGCTCTGGAGCTCAGCAGATTTGAAACGACTTAAAGTCAGAAGAGATGGCTTTTCTGCATATTTAATTTCTAATTCAATTTGTGTCAACATATTTGCTTGTCAATCAGGTTCCTGCAAATTTTTCACATCTCACTGTTTACAGTGGTATTCTGTGTTCTGCAGATGCTGATGATCTGTTATCCCCATTCCTGCTAACAACGTTCTCTGCACCACATTTTTTTTTCCCCTTCTCAAATGCCAACTACTCTTTCTCTCAAATTTTCCAGTTAATTAACTTAATTAGGTTAAATCATGGTCTTGGAGGCAGTGATACGGAGGAACCTTTTCTTGGCAGTTCCTTTTCTCTTGAGCAGTTCCTGTGCTTGTTCTTCCTGCTTCCCACCACTTGTTTTCACTGATGTAGCACATTGTAACCAGATTCGTGCAAGTCAAAGAATCTCTCCTGCCTTTTATAAAACACCAAGCAATTAATTCTCTGTTCAGCTTCATGGAGCAGCCCCACAAATGGTTATTTTGGCACAACTGGAAGGTGGCAGCAGATGGGTGAGTGGACAGGAACTCGAGGCTAGGAGGGGAGGGGGAAAGAAAAGACAAGCTGCCATTTGCTACTAAAAAGGAGAAGTCCTTATGCATTTCAGATATGCTGCTGTTTTCTCAGAGCTTCTGAAGAGAAGCATCCCAAAGCTTGGTGCTTTTTCACATGGTTTTCAGATGGTTTAATACTAAACACTCTTCTTACCCTCCTCAACCAACCTATAAATAAACAAACACCCATCCCCAAACCCAAACAGAAAGAACCAAATCTTGCTTCACAGAGCTTGCAGAACTTTCTTTAGCACCATGTCCTGGTCTGAGTGAAACTGCCTGAAATATCACCACAGAATTGTACCTTGACCTTGACTTGCTGTTGTGCCTAACACCTCAATTTCCATCAGTGCCACTGCTGATTTAAGCATCCCCCTTCTCTGTGCTGGTGGCACTGGGGAATCGTCATGGCCCTTGATGATACCTTGTTCATGTGGTAGCACGGTGAACACTTGCAGATTAATCTCTTTAATGCATGGCACAACTAAGGGGATAATAAGAATGTAGAAAGGCACTACTCTAATTGGCACTGCTGCTGAAGAGGGGCTCATAGAACTACACCTGCAGGTGTTTCTTGCTTGGTGCACTTGGCCTTGCCTTTAATTCTATTTTTTCAGTTCTTTTCAATGAATAGCTCTGTAGAATGCTTAACTTAATATAGCAAAATTGATCACTTTTGACTAGTGAAGTTCGGAATTTTGACTTTCTGTTGGAGTTGCTCTCCCTTTGAGTTTTACTATTCTAAAAGTGCTGTTTGGGAGTAGGGGCATGTCAGTGTTATGAGGCTGAGTCTCGGTTCTTCTGCTGAATAATAGCCCTGGCATGTGTTGCTCCAGGCAATGCTCTGGTGTGTGCCTAAATATATCAACACCCTTTTGAGACTTCTGTGTTTTGTTTAGAGGCTTGGATATGCTATCCTGATGAGGGTTGATGAAAAGCATTCTTTCTTGAAAGTAGCTGTGGGAAATTTTAAGGAAATCAGTGGGAATTGTCACCTACAAAAAGGGCACAGGTAACATAGGTAGCCGGTTTACTTGAGGGTTTGTTCTGTGGTGGTATGTCCTCCTGTAAAGCACAGCAGTGAAGTCAACGAAAATGAGACAAAAGAGAGCAAATAACTGTTTTGGTATGAAAGATGTGAACAAAAACTTATGTCTACATTTTTTTTCTAAATGCTGGCTTTTTTCTAACTTATGTCTACAATTTTCTAAATGCTGGCTTCAGCAAGTTTATTCCAATCTCTCTAAATCCCTACAATATGGGTGGGATTGAAGTTTAAAACCATATTGCTTAACAAGATTACACTGGTATTTACCCTCATTACCTGAGCCCTGTCAATGTGACTGGGTCACCAAGTCATCAGTGTGTTTGATTATACTGCACTGAGACTAATTACACTGTGGTAGAGCAGGTGGAAGCCATAAAAAGGAGCTGTTTCTTAGGAGTTTTTCATGGTAGCTGTGTTTTGTGACTTTCTGGGTGAGCACAGAGTACAATCTATGCTTGTCTGCAGATGCAAAGCCACAAATCTTTATTTGTATTTTATGTTTTATGATGGGGATGAGAGAACACTGAGTCTTTTTCCCTCCCTCCCCTTCACTTCTCTAATGTGAATTTTGAAGCCACTCTAGTTGGGCAAAAAAAATAAGCATTTGGTTCTGGAGGGCAATTTAGAAACTGAAATATTTCTTCTGCTCACTTTCAAATCCTCAAGCCTTTGTTTACTTTATCTGTGGCCTTTGTATATGTAATTTTGTCTCTCTCACATAATTGCACTTTCAAAACAAGGCAAAATATGGATGAGTTATTGGGGAATTTTCTTTGTAATTCCTCTCTTCCTTTGCCATATGGTTAATAACTCTTTACGCATAGTTGTGGCCTTGGTGTAAATGAAAGATTCCTCCGATGTCCTTGCACTCGCACCTGTATTCAGCGAGGCTGAATTCAACTTTGTGTTTTGTAATTTGGGTGTTCTTTGGGAGAAAAAAATTAAAGGACTTGAACCATTAAGGTACAGCAGATTTAGGGATGAGAGGTTAGACACTGTTCTCTCCAGCTGCCTGTCCTGCTGTCCTGTCAGCTGGGGCTACAGCAGGCAGCACCCACCGCTCGCTCTGGTCCTTTGCTGGCAGCGTGTGACGTGCCAGGCTCTCACTGGCAGTACATGTGGTGGGATGGGACCTACAGACAGTAATATCTATAACTACTTCACTAGCACTTGGTTTTATCTTTAGAAATCCCAGCTTTGTTTGCTTTAGCTTTGCCTCTTTTGGTCTGCTCTTGAAAATAGAATGCAGCAAAGTGAGTAACAGAACAATCTTTGATCTTCATATTTTTTACATGAAGAAATAATGTCCAGTATTTCTAATTAATTCTTTTAGCAATAATTCTAGTGCCCTAGAATTTCTCTTTCTTAAGTGAAGAATTTAGTATAAAATTCCTTTCATAGGATTTTTTCTTCATCAATGACAGTGATGAACAAACACCCCTTTATAGAAAAAAATTAATTATTTTCCTGTTTATGTAAAGACTTATTTAAAGTCATTTTCATCCAGGTCTTATTGCGAATGTCATACTTCATTTTCATTGGATGCATTTTGAAAGGTTTTACAGTCTTCCCAATAATCTCCTGAGTCTCTTGTTCTTGAAGCATTATTCTTGCTCATCTGTAATCTTTGCTTCATATGCACTGACATCCTAATCCTGCCAGATCAGAGATTTGTAACTTTGTTTTTGCAGAGCATTTAAGTACTAATGGCTTTGTAGTAGTAGAGCTAAAGAGCTGGCACATCTTAGTATAAACCTGCAGAACAACGACTTCTGATTTGTACAGAGTTGAGCAAATTCTTCCTGTGTAGGGATACGCCAGAGTGGTGTTGGTTTATAACTGTGGTAACCAGCAAAAGTCTCATAGGCTGCCCAGTTAAATGCTTTCACGCTTACACTGGCAAATCTTCCCTCAGCAAACCTCAAGGCTGCTCACCCCAACTGAACTTTTGTTTCTCTCCTCTGTTGCCATCTCTGTTATCTCACTAGCAGCTGGCTACAGGCTGGAGGCTGCATGTGTGCTCTCTATGGGCAAGGTGATAGTGTGAACTCTGGGTTTTAAACACTTTAATTCTGAATTTTGTGTGAGTTTTATCATACTTTAGTCATTCCAGCCATAACTATATTCAATGAATTTTGAAGTTTTGGTACAGGATTGTCAAGTCTTTGTCTCACAGCGGAATTAAACTTTGTCTGTGTTACTCATGTTTCTCAAGATAGTTCTAGGAACCATCTCAGAATTAGCCTACTTGCTCTCTTTATTTTTATATTTCTCTCCTTTTTTTTCTTTTTTCACTCCTTTACATGCTTCCTGAAAGCACGCTTGTGTGAACAGGAACTGATATCACTAAGTGGAGTATAAGATGGTCATACATCTTTATCAGATTAATGCATTTTCAATAGATGTTTTAAGAACTTCATTGAATCCATTTGAAAAGGTGATGACTTATATGTGTAACTGAGGATAGAGTCTTTAAGTATATTTGTAATACAAATTTTTACATCTTGTATAAAAGAAATAATGTATTACACTAAACATGGATACTTCATTCCAAATCATCACAGACAAATGTGTGTGTGAATATTATTTGATATATTATTGTTGCTTTTGTTCATGGACTCTGAGATGAGAATTACAAATACTTCATCATATAGCTAATAATCTAAATCCACAGCATCTAATTTATGTGGCTGAGTATGGATTCAGCAGTCTTGTTTTAAGCATCTCCTTTTGGCTGTACTGATCTCTAGCATTCTTTTCTTATTTTAATGAGGAATTTAACCTTTTAGTTGCTACTTCTGTTCCACTGGGCTCATTTCAAGAGGAAATGGTTGCACACAGTTTCATACCAACAATTATTTTTTTTCCTATTCTCACTGAGACCAAAATAGTATTTCCATGTGAATGTGTGCCTTTTTTTTTTTTTTCACCACAGGACCAGATAAAAAGTGGTCAAAATCTGTTAATGTTACTTTGTTCAGCTTTAAGTAGTTTTCCACTCTCCTTTCCACTCAGTAGAAAAAACCAGACCCATCTGACACAGAGCCAAGAATAACAGTAAAGCCTCCTCTGTCTTCTCCGTTCTCTTGCTTCTCTCACAGAAAGAAAAACATTGTTTTTCTTTATTATTTGGTAAGCCCAAACAAGTTAAGGCCCTGCATCAAATATTTTTGAACCCTTTAACATTTCTAAAGTATGATAACATATTTAGTGTTGATAATGTGATGAATAGTTTACTTATGTCATGCTTGTAAAAGTTTCCTTTGCCTTTATTGGTGGTTGGAAACACTGCCAGAATGCCTGAGTAATCACTAGAACAGCTATTGGGCTGCAGATGAAGTCAATATTTGCTTGTGCTTCAAGTTGTGGTTATGTTTGTGTGGGAGGTTAAAACAGTGTCAATAAACGACATGAAGCCGTCTTTATGTGGAACACAATAGTAACTAAGGCACTGTTAGAAGCACTGTATTATAATAGTACACAACAAATATGCTCCTCACTTTCTTCTAGAACATGACACTGAACTAAATGTGAATTTACATGATTTTCACTGTAATAGTTAATGTTAGTGAAGTCTCAAGGGTTTAAAGAGTAAAAAAACCTCAAATATGCCAATGTGTTAATGCAAGAACAAAAACTTACTATTCTAGCTTAATAAATCTGGCCAGAAAAGTCTTGCTGTTGATGTTTCAGACTCCTCTTTTTGTTAATTTCTCTTTATTTTTGCATTAAAAGCCCAATTAAAAAACATGCTGGGGTGCAACAAAGGAAAAACTCAATGTATTTGGGTTCTAGCTTATGGTCTTCTAGATCTCACTTTTGGAGAGGATGTGAGGGCTGAGGTGACGGGAAGAGTCACATGTTCAATGTTCATTCCTGCTGCTGGCAAGAGGAAAAAAGCAAGACTTTTTGATTTTTTTTTAGTTGTACATTGAAGTAAGAAGGTGGAGGGGAAGAGGGAGGGAACAGACTCTGCTGGTATATAGTGCAACACAAATTTGCATACATATGAGATCTCTGGTGTATGAACAGCAGCTTTCACAGCCATCTGTTCTTTTGTTGGGGCTGCAGCAACTTGCATCAGTTTCAAATATTCAGTGATATGGGCAAAACATGTTTAATAAGTCTCTGCTGAAACCATAGGTTACAGGAGGCCAATCCCATATTGTTCCTGGACAAATCTGGATGATTATTGTGGTGTACATCCAGTCAGAAGGCTTTTGTCCGCGATTTTTTATGGGGAAGATTGTGGCTGTTTTGACATGTTTATCTGCTTGTATTGGCATATTTAGAGATCAGGGAGTTTTATTTCAGGGAGAGGAGCAGTTCTGCTGTAACCGGCGTCAAAAGCTCTGCCCTTTTAAGTGGGCAAAAATCTAGGGAGGGAGCAGAGGTTGACAACGTTGTGATATTTGTTTAAAAAGGAAAAATAAGTTTGAGAAAGATACAATCAAAAAATCTCTCAAATTCAACTTCTGAAACTCTGGTGGTGTCCAATAACTGACTTGGACTCTCCAGTCTTTAAACTAGGAGTCTGTAAATGTCTCTTATTTGTCAGTCAGCCCTATGGCAAAAGGGTTATTGATGCAAACATCTGGATCTAGTGCTCTCTAATGCACTCTGCATCCCTTCAGATAAAATCCATCTCTTTTGTTGTTCCTATAAATTAATATTAGGACAGGATTTAGCCCAGATCCTCTTATTGAATTTTACTAAGTTCCTCAAGCAAAACATCCAAAACAAAAAAGATTGTTGGAGTGCTTAAAGGTAACTTGTGTTGGCTATTGATTATTCTCTGTGGTATGGGAAGGGATGGGCTCTTTGGCTTCATTACAATTATGCCTTTTTTTGTTGTCCATGTTGTGTGTTGTTACCACCCCTCCTTTCAGATCCCTGTTACTTTTCTTATTCTGGAAATGTCAAATATTCGGGTAGAAAACCTGAATTGAAAGTTACTTTTTGCGGAATACTGACTTTAACATATTTTCTCTTCAGACCTTTACGCTCGGCTAACATAGGAATGGAAAGTAAGTTAATTTTATATTTAGTTGGTGGCATTAACTTTCTCCCAATTTCTGATTTCCAGTAGTTACTGCACAGATTTCAGAGTATCTGTCTGTAACTGTGAATGTGTTGTCAGAAGTTGTTAACAAGCACATAAAAGTGTGAAAACTAAAGTATCAATATTTTTAATCAAACTCATTCCTAAATTATCATAGGTTGTGAATGAATAAGTATCTAGTTTGCCATTACAGTTTTTCCGGTGATGTCCCTGTTGGAGAGAGCCATGACCACCCTGTGACCCAGTGACCAAGATCTGCCTACAGCAGGTGTTGAAGTGTCTAAAATACAGCAAAAGCAATGAATTGCAGAACTCAAACAAGGAAAGAATGCTTTTGAGATGAAAAATTTCTGGCTTATATTTTTTCCTAAGCTTATATTTATAAATTTCTAAATACAATGTTGTCTTTTAAACCTCCTTCCACAACTTTCTTAAAGGTGCTTAATCTAAGGAATATAAAGTATTACTCCATGACTGGCTGTTCATTTAAGACAGGCAACAATGTTTATATCCTCTTCAGATCTTACTTGCAGACATATCAGCAATATATGGCACCTTAAAACACAAGGAGCTCCTTATCAAAATAAATGGCATGGTGAAAATTTGTTTCATACTAAAATCAACGTCTATGAAAGGACTAATAAATCCATGATTAAATGAGACTCATTCAGTCATACACAGTCAAGCCTTGTGTAGCTGCTGAAAACATGTACGTGGTAAATCCAAACTGTTTTGACTATTTGTGCTCCATAGGACCTAGTTACCATATTAAAATTAATACTTTGTCAATCCAGTTAAAACAAAATTAATTTCTCTCGTTCCTGAAATTATGAAGATTATAGTTTCATGTAGTTTGGAGGAAAGTGTAGCTGATGATTGCTTTTGATGAGAGTGACTTTATCTCCATGTCCTTTTTTTCAAAGGATCCATCTGAGTAGAAGGCAGTTTCTGGACTTAAGCAGAGAAGTTCACAAATTTGAAGTTGCTTAATAAGTGCAGACTATCATAACTCAGTTATCCAGTAGCTGTATGGGCATATGCAGTGTGGTGAAGGTTTTCAGACAGTGTTTTGAAAAATGTTTTTTGATTTATTATTGGTTGCCAAGGATTTTTATATACTTGCTGTTCCCATGAGCTGATCAGACCTCAGTGAAGTTTTTTGCTGTGTAACTCCTAGAAAATCAATCAAAACCTAAATAAATGGACTTATTGCATTGGCAACCCATTCCATTTGATGAGGTCCTGAATAGGAGAGCTGGTGCTCTTGAACACCTGCCTGCAGTAGCTGGAATAAACAAGCAAATCCAAAGATGTTTGAGTAGTCTTTGAAAGGGATTTGGAAGAGTAAGTCTTTACAATAAATATTTCACTTTTAACATAGATAGCATCTAGTTACTTAGAAAAATTACGTGTATGTGGCTGATTTGTATTTCATCATGAAGCAAGCCAAAGTCACACTGATGAACAAGCAGTTGTACATGCACAATTTAAGCCTGTAGGTCATGAGAGCTGGAGATTTTAGGCTTTGGGATTAATCTGATTTTGTGTTCTAATTTGCATGTTAATGAATATGCACCATCATTTGCATATATGACACGATCTCTAACATCAGGTCTTAGCCTAACAACATATTTCCTCAGCAAGAAGCCAAATGACTGTACTTTAATCTTACAAATGCTGGAAGCCAATACACTAAAATTAGATAAAATCTCTGCACTGTGAATAACTGGAGGAAAGTGACCCTGCCACCTTTCAGTCTGTAAAAGCCGTTTGTAATTTCTTGGAATGACTCACTTCCCACAGAGATAATATTTGGAGATAATATTGAAAGTTACCACTCCTGCATATCTTAGGTCAATGCTCTCTCGTAGCTGGACATCCTTATGCATTCTCTGTAGTTCAATTCTGAGCAAATTGGACCAATAACTTGGTTCAGCAGTTCTCTGGATAGGCTGGTATTTAGCTTCCTTTGGGAAGAGGATAAATCACTCCCACGAGCTGTCCTGTTATGGTGCTTCCTTTGAAGTGGTGACAAATCCCACCTTCTATCTGTCCCCAGTTCCACAACCTCTGGTTTCAGAGGCCTGTGCACAGCCTGTGCCTGGGACTAACAGGAGGAGGACTGAGAGCAGGAATGAAGGGCTGCCCTGAGATGGGACGTGATGAGAGACGATGGTCTGGAGAAATGACTGTGGGCATTGTGTGCTGTGGGGAGCCCTGTGTCTGGAGCAACTGGGAGGCACAATCCCACCTGTAGATTTGTAGACTTTTTTATGGGATTCAGGTTTGGGAATACTGAAGAAGTGGCTGTGCCTCTCTATTTTTCTGTATATTTTCCCCAAACCCTGTCCTTGTTTTTATCTGTCACCATAGAATTTCCTCACTTTCACAATCTATTATAACTAAATTCAGTCCTGCTTCAGTACGCTCTCCATATGTACTGGCTTCCCTGGGCTCCTACTGTCTTCACAATCATTCTTGGTGTTTGGCTGCAGTTTTCTGTCTGGGTTTGTCTTGAAAAAGTGAAGCCCAGCTTCTGCTTCTGTAGGTTTTAAGAGATGGTGGATTGAAGATGAACTTACTACAGACTTCCAGTACTCAAAAAAAGATTGTGAAGAGTTAAAAAAGGTCCATAGAATAGAATTAGTCTGACTAATTTAGGACTTTTATTGCATTTTTATGCTGTTTTGATTTGCTGGTGATAAAAGGCCAGGCAGTGGCTGCTTCCCTGCTTCTAGAAAAGCAAGCAGGAGGAGGAGTTGGAAAGGTAAAGCACATTCGAGCCTTTGGTTTAAATGATGAGAAGTTTAAATGGAAATAAAGAATGTTTCATTGTACCTTATCTGACATAGGAAGAAATGTGAGACTCAAAAAACCGATACGGAAAATTATATGAATATGACAGATATGAATACTTGTATTGTTTGGCTGGTGTGTCGCCAGAAGTGTTTTTAATTTTTTTTTGTTTGTCTATTTGTTTTATTTTTGTTCATTGTGTCAAGGAAGTCTGGAATGTTAATGTTTTCTGTGAGATAATGAACAGCTGCTTAATGCTTATTTTCTTGGCTTTTCTAATGAGATTGTTTGTTAGATCTTTTAGTCCCTGTAGAGTTGACAAGAGGTGAAGTTTCATTGTTACAGTTTGTTTAGGAGCTCTAAACATGACCTAGGATTCTACTTAGGTATAATAACCATGGAGCAAAAGCACAGTTGCTACATCCTCTCTTGCCTCCAAATGTTTTGCATGTAAATAATGCCTTCCTTCTCCCCTTTCCAAAACAGGAACTCAGGTTGTAGTTCTAGTAATTTCTGAGCTCATTGGTACAGCTCTTTTCTGCACAGGAAAGTTTGTACACTGACCTGGTGGGTCTCTTGATAATGGAAGTTGCTGTTTGTGCTTTGGGTAATATTCAGCTGATTTAGTTAAGTACTTAACTAATGGTGTCCAACAGACCAACCCAAGCTTTAAGGTCTGGTTTGGGGTGGTTTTTTTTGTTCTCTTTGGGTTTTTCTCCCACTCTTCCACCCCCTTCCTTCCCTCTCTTGGAAAGTGCTGCCCAGCTCCTGGCTTTACTCAGTCACTGACAGCATTGGGGGGATGAAGCCTTTTCAGAGCCAGCAGAATGATGGGTCATAGTCAGATGCTTCTTACTGGACCTTTATTTGCTGTAACAAATATTTTAGGGTCCCCTCATCAGAAGATCAGGCTTTTATTTATTGGCAAACTGATCCCAACCAGCAGGTCGAATGAACCCTTCACATACTTGAAGACTGGGCCTGAACTTGGTATATTTTAACCAGAAGAATGTTATTCAAGTTACTGCAAATTTTAGGATTCTAGCACATACTAATGTCTCTTGTTTGTTTTAGTATTTTAATGAACCCCAACAATATAAAATACCCTCAATTAGTGGCTAATAATAAGAAGAAAATCTTTATTGTTGTCAGATGGGTATATCGGAAGAGAAACACAAATATTCTTCCTAGCCTACTGAGATAGTTGATAATAAAATGTTTCCTAAATACATCTCTTTGCATTAGTCCCTATTTAACTGTCTGATCTGCTGAGAATCCAGCTAGGAAGGGGGAAAACAGAAATGCTTCACACTTAAGAGTGTAATATTTTTTTCATTATCTAAGGTACTGAACTGTCTTTCAGTAGAATTTGTAATAATGTTCCATCAGTCTAGCCTTATTTGGAAACTATTGAAAGCTTGTGAGTGCGATCATGCCCATTTCCCGTGGCAGCAAATTGTGCTAAAATTAATGGTCACATTATTCTTCTGAAGAAGATTGATACAATTTTTCAAGGTAGGATATTCTGTTTAGATCCACGTAGCATCACTTGTAATTTAAGTAATGGGACTGCCTGGTACCTCATTAAAGACCTTTTGTACTGGAAGATGGCAGAAAATGGCTGCAAAAGTCGTTGCTTTTTACAAGCAGCATATGAAATAACATAGGCATCACTGAATAAGACAATTTTCTAGAATTCTTGAAAATTGGATGAAATGCACTGTCTCCATGAAGGACAGATAGCAAGTCTCATTGCAGTGGGCTATGTCAGAGATAGGCTGAATGATGGGACCCGAATTGACAGATGCACTGAAAGATATAATATACTTATTGTTTAATCATGTGAATAGAGCAGAAGATGGAAACATTGAGAATAAGAAGATTACAGTAAGAGCTACTGCTTAATCTGAGTGATAGCCTCTGAGGCTTCTTAATCTACTAGGGGAATTGTATAGATGCAGTAAGTCTGACAAGAAAAATAAAAGAATAAAGAATCTTGTAAGTAAGGGAAATTCTAGATTTTAATTTCTGTTATTCCACAAGGGATTGAGGAAAGCGAAATAAAAAGAGGAAGGCAAAAAACGTGCCCTTTATTACTGCTGTTCACAGTGCAGGAAACAGATGAATGAGTCCATGATGTGCCATTTTTTGCTTTTGGAAGCATATTAATTGTAGACTTGGAATCCCCAGCCTTGACTGAAGAGTCAGGAGGACTGCGCTGCTGATTGATATAGTTTGTGGTCAAATACTGCCATGGTGTCAAAAAGCCTCAGCTAGGTCTGAGGAAAACACAGTAAATACCTGTCCCTGTCCCACAGGTTTCAAAGTCTCAAGAAATTAAAGGATGTAAAGACTGGCCTGAGGGGTATATGGCTGCTGCCCCTAATGATATGTGTTGAGTAGGTAGCATTGAAGTAGCTCAGTTTTAATCAATGGAAATGATGTGGGATGGGTGGGAGTGGAGAAAGGAAAAAAAAACAATAGGTCTTAACATGCCCACCTTAATAATGCTAAAATGTAAACACACTTATGAAGCCAGGTTTTTCAATGAGCATGCTTGTGTGGGAGTGTATCAATATCACACTTGCGGCCACAGAAACCAGGACAAATAAATGCAAATAAATGCCAGTAATCTACCGGTAGGTAGAAGGACCTCAGATAAAACTTCCCCTTGTGTACTGCAAGAGTACACTGCTTATTGTAATGTGTTTGGAAATTCATAAATTTGTATAATTTTTACAAGCTAACGAACCATATAAGCTATTTATTATTACTAACATAAGTTAGTAATGTTGGAATCTGTGTAAAGTAAACAGATTGCTTTCCCTGACTCATCTGTCATTTAGCTATTGAATGGCATGTTAACTTAAACAATTCCAGCAACTTTTAAATGTTCTAGGAAACATCTAAATTACATCAGTAGGAAAGATATTTTAGGAAATTTAATTAGATACCAAGGCATGCAGGTGCTTGTAATTTAATTGCTCAAAAAGGAGGGATTGCTAAACATCTAATAACTTTATTTTTGTTCATCAGCTTTTGCTTAATGTACACTGGTTCCATGAACGTTAAGTAGTGGAATTTTTAGCAGAAATTTTAATGAACACTGCAATAGACAGTTAAAAACCATAAATCCTTAAAAATATTCTAAATTCTATAGTAGATATATGATGCAATAATTTAAATACTTCTTTGTGCTATTAGGAGGATCTTGGAAATATTTCTATCCTCTTCAAATCCAGAAAATCTTGAGCCGTATATGAGTGTTGAAGACTGTTGTAAGTCATACGCATTCAAACAATATAAGCCTAAAAACAATAAAATCAGTTGTACTACCCTTTCCTTGGTACATGGGTTAAAAATTTGAGCTTGAACTTCTCTTTTACTTCTAATTCCTCTCTATCTTATGTTCTTCTCATCCCTTCATCTTCCTGTCACCTCTCACTTACCCTGTGTCTCTGCATTTTTCTGCGTTCCTAAACACAAAAGCCAGGCTTTGTGGAGGAAGTGGTGAAAGGAAGCATGACTGTATTGTCATGGGAAACCACAGAAATTAGGGAAGTATCATCCTTCTGTGGCTGTTGAAAGAGATGGCCAGAAATCATCTTTGTAATTACAGTAAACAGTCATAAGAATTGTCAATTGAAGAAAATTTTTATCTCTCCTAAATGTCTTCTCTGCTTGTGAAGTGAGGACCTAAGAGCTGAATTAAGTGTATTGCTTTCCAGACTGTATCCACTTCACCACGAAGAATAACTTCAGGACTCATTCTTTAGGGTCTAAAAAATGAATCTAAAATATGTTTAATTAAAGTTCATAGAACTAACAATTTCATCTCCCCTTCCCTCCTATTATCACAAACATTACTGGAGTATCCTCATCAGCAGGGCTAACACCAGTTTGTTGATCCACTTACTGCCACTCTCACTTGCCTGAATTTGGTGCTTTCAATACAGATCCATTATCCCTGCCAGAGAGTGCCCCAGGAATATGCAGAAAGCAGCAGAACTGGAATATTGTTGTATTTCACATCTAAATGTAGTAAGACTCCATTCATCCTGAGAGGAATTGTTCTGATCGCGATACTTGGACAGTCATCTTATAACATGAAAGTGTTTCTATGTTGAAAGATGAGAGGAAGATTATATTAATGAAAAGGTGCTTCAAGGTTAGTTCACTGCCCAAGCTTTTTGTGACTAAATGATTACTGAACAATATTGTTAAAAGCCTTCAAAGTCACCCATCTCTCTGCACTTGGTGCCACTGGAGTTGGTGTGTTTGAGTGGTTCTGTGGGTGTCCATGCTTGGCCAGCTTTGCAAACACAGCTCCTTTAAAAAACCCACCTAACTTCACTATGTGTCACCTTGATATCCAAGAGTTTCTCACTAATAGGGATCCCTCTACCATTTCCTCCTCCCTCCTGGCAATCCCATAATGTTCCAGTGACTTTTTTGGTAAAAAGTAACTTTATGAAAATATCAGAGGAAAGGTTTTCACTTTCAAAACTATGGCACAGATGGAAAAGTATTTATTTGCATATTATTTTGCTTGTAATTTGGTTATACCTCTTTAAACTTAGAGCTATAGTGAAGAATGAACTAATAAGGAATGATTACCTATTAAGTACCTATAAACATAAACTGTTTTGTTATCTCTATTGGACTTATTACATTAAAATACACAAAATATTTATATTTCAGGACAAATGAGATGAAGGAACTATAGATAATGTGTAAAAAAAAAAAAGACTCCATTATGTGGATACAAGATACTAATAATTACCTATGCAAGCACTAACAAAATCATTCACTCTCTGATTGGTTGGGTTTGTCAGCTCCCAGTATTTATACAAGTAATTCAGAAAAGTATAACTTCCTTGAGATTATAATATTTAAAACATTTGTATGAGCAGAGTCAAGTCTTCTGTGGTTGTTAGCATTATTACTTAGATCAGATATGAATAATCATTTTGCTTAAGACTTATGTTAGTAGGGGCAAAATGAAGCCAGGTGATTTAAATTGGGTTTTCATGTATTGAGAAGGATTGAGATTGTTAGAAATTATTCTAAAAATTCTCTATAAATTTATATATAAAAAAATCTTATTTACAAATAAATAGATACAAAATTATTTTATTTCTGTATATTATTTTTATTTCCAAGAGATGCAGTTAGGAGATCTGAAAAGGCAGATATCATTCATGAGACATCTATACACTTTTACAAGTTAATTCAATAACCGTTTTGTAGAACTGGGCATGATAACATTTCACTGTATAGAAACTTTTCCCACCCTTATCTAGTGGCTCTTTCCTGGTGTATTGTGACACAGAAATGGGAAACCTTGGTTTGCTTCAATTTGTTACTGAATTTGTATAAAAATCGCAAAACAATGAACAAGGAATGAGTACTTGCCAGTTTTTATTCTGACCTGATCTACTTTGAATTCCTGTTTGAATCCTGATGCAATGGAGAGTCCTGCCCATCAGCTGTGCAAGAAATTTACGGTTACAAAGTGCACCTGTTGTACTCTTTCTGTTCTCTTTGCACTTGTGGGAAAAAATTGTTGATCTATGACTGTTTTCATGGAAAACTGTACAGCTGGGAGGATCAATCTTTCTTGTTAACTATTTCTTTTTACCTCTTTGTGCTTTATAGAGTTGAATTGTTTAGCTTGATAACTCAAGTTCTTTTTTTGCTTGGTTTAATCTTTCTTGGATTTTTTTTTTTTTGGG